>BHDV01002501.1:143926-168066 GCA_005406045.1 Adoxophyes honmai | reverse complement strand
AGGTCGAATTGAGAACCTCCCCCTTTTTGAAGTCGGTTAAAAAAAGAGAAGGAAGAGAGCAAGAGGAAAGAATCATATAGAAAAAAAAAAGAATAGAAGGAAGGAACGAGAAAAGGAAAAAAAAAGGAAAGGGAGAGGGAAGGGAAAGGAAAAAAAAAAGAAAAGAAAAGAAAAAAAAAAAAAAAACTAAGTAGTTGTAATTAATTTTAAGAGCACAATACTGTAAAACTGTTGTGTCTTTACGCGGAGCGCACAGTTCTAAAAAAAAAATATATCATCAAGGTACGGACCACGAGTCCGTAGATGAAAAATTTGTTAATAAAAAAATAAAAAAAGTCCGACTCGCACTTGGCAGGTTTTTTTAGTTTATCCGTGTGTCATCATTTAATCTATTTTACGGGGGGTAAGGAATTGGTTTGAGTGTAGCATACTTAAGGTCCTTTCACCGTATCAGTACCGCTTACAAGCCTTACAGTCTCCCTCATCACTTGTTTATTAGATTCGTCGAGACCAGCCCATCAGGGTGGAACTGCAACCCAACCGTGGCGCCCTGCATCGGTGGCTTCGCGCGTCTCGCCACCGCCATCCGCCAGGGTCTGACCAGGGAGCCCCATTCGCTGGTCCTGAACGGAGGTGACAGCTTTCAGGGTACCATCTGGTACAACCTCCTGAGGTGGAACGTTACGCAGGAGTTCATGAACATGGTGCCGCATGATGCTCATGTAAGTTGGGTATTTGATTGTTATTTTGTTATTTGTGTTGGTTAGTTTTGAGTATTTGGTAGTTTTAGTAACACATGTGTATGGTTTCTTTGGCCTCCACACTGGTCTTTGACGCAGTGACCAGAAACGAATTAACGGATATTATTGGAAATTGAAAACTAATATTATATTAGAAAGAAAAGAAGAAATTCTGAACTATTAGTTTTAATTTAATATCAGACAAAACAAAAGAAAAACATTATTTTAGCTTCAAAAACTTTAATTTTAATGAGTGTAAATTTCTATCTCCAACCCAGGTACTAGGAAACCATGAATTCGACAATGGTATATCGGGAGTCGTGCCTTACCTCAAGTACCTCGAAGCTCCAGTGGTGACTGCAAACATCATTGACGACGAAGAACCTTCCATCCAAGGTCTTTACAAGCCCAGCGTGGTGGTGGAGAAGAATGGACGAAGAATCGGAATCATTGGCGTGCTGCTGTCTTCTACTAACGTGAGTTGTTTAAAATTTGGCTAGAAACGAATATTTTAAATAGGATGGCCGGATATTGACTGTAAATATTTTATCTATCCCGTGTGGTGCCGGGTTAGAATAGCACCTCCCCCTTTCTTCCCGTGGGTGCCGTAAGAGTCGGCTCTGGGAAAGGGTTAGTGTATTGTGGGCGATGGGCTAGCAACCTGTCACTGCAGTATCACGTTTGATCATCTGGTTGCTCTGAAATCGCTAAACGTGGCACTGGATTTTTTAATTCATGTGCTCTGCCTACCCCTCTCGGGAATACAGGCGTGGGGATATGTATGTATATTTTATCTAGTGGTCATAATACGCGTCTGAACACCCCTGTGAAGTTTTTTGAAGTTTTGTGAAAAAACTAACAAGAGTCACAAAAACCTTCGGCCCGATGGCTTTAAATTGACTCCTTTTGGTAATATCGTTTTTATGACTGAGAATTCACAAAGTACCATTTTCGTTTAGTTGAATGGAATCGTACATTATTATGACAGTCATTTAAAAGTAACGTTTTCAGAAGGTTTCGTATTTGCCAGTAATTTCCTGTGTCAGGAGCATCAAGCAGGTTGTAACAATCGTAATTCTTCAAGCCTAATTTTTGTTTCAGGTTATAGCATCAACTGGTAAACTTAGATTCAAAGATGAAGTCGAAACGGTAAAGATCGAAGCAGAAAAATTAAATGCTCAGGGAGTCGACATAATTGTGGTTCTCTCGCACTGCGGCCTTGATATCGACAGGTAAGAACCTTCAGCAAGTACAAACAAAAATAAGCGAAATTGGAACAACCGTCGCGACTCGTGGTACCGTGAAAAAGGATTTTTGTTTTGCATTTTCTTTCAATTTAGGTTATTTTATAAGAAACAGTTCTTTGAGCACTTTAAGCTTGAAAGTTAACAGAACTTAAACCTTATGAATTAATAAAGGGTAAATTTATCCAAACGAGAATAAAATGTTGTAAATAATCTTCAGAACAAACCTACTTAGGAAAAGCGAATGGAAATATGCTTTTGGGAAAATTGTCTCATCGACTAGCTCATAGAGCCTACATATATATAACAGACTAATGATTATCTACTGTATTTTCAGAGAAATTGCATTGCACTCTGGACCATATATCGACATTATTGTCGGCGGGCACAGCCACAGTCTGTTGTACAACGAAGCACCTCCAGAATCAAGCACGTTCGTCCCAGAGGGACCATACCCTGTTGTCGTGAAACAAGATGAACGACCGGTAAGAAATAAACAATTCAAATAATACAGCTGATGTAATGTATTAGATTGCGCAAATTTACAAAGTTTACTGTACTGCAAAGTGTAATCGAGTCGAGTTAAAATGACAATTCTGCGAGTGACGACGTGTACGACGAGTACGTTTACGTGACTGCATGCATCTAAACATTTATTTTATTCATCAAAAATGTGTGCTCTTTAAACAATAAATAATTTTACAGGTTCTAATTGTGCAAGCGGCAGCCCACACCGAATATTTGGGAGAAATCAAACTGTATTTCGATGAAGCGGGGACTCTGCTGAGATGGAATGGTCATCCGCACTACCTTGGGAACGATATTGAACAAGGTACTTTATAATGAAGTCAACTTCCGTGATTCTCACTCAAATGAAACACCTGGAAAAAAATACGGGAAATGTCCCGGGACATAAACTATCTCATACTCATTTCGTCGCAATCAGTTTAGTGGCTCAAGCGTGAAAAATAGACAGAGTGACTTTCGCATTTATAGTAATAGTAGTAGAGTAGAAAGCCATTGATAGATTTTTATGCATTTCTATGAAAAAATTGCATTTTTCTACGTAAAAATGACTTCAAATAGGAGGAAGTTCTGCATTCCATTTTGTATTGCTTTATCTCGAATTCGATCTCCAACTTTAATCTAACATTGTTTCATACAAAATCGCAAGCGTCGTAGAAAAAAAGTGTTAATTCCGGTTCTGTTGTAGCTCAAGACGTTTTGGTGAAGATCAATGCCTATTTGCCAGTAGTCGAAGAACTGGCCAATGTAGAAATTGGGACCACACTGGTCGACTTATCATCAGACTGCTTCTGCGAAGAATGCAATCTCGGAAACTTCATTTGCGACGCTTACATGAACCAAGTAAGTTAATTACATTTAAATTAAATTAAGAACAATTTTTAACCGACTTCAAAAAAAGGAGGAGGTTCTCAATTCGTCGGGATATTTTTTTTTTATCATTATTATTTTTTTTATTATTTTTTTTTATGTGTGTTCGCTGATTACTCGAAGACGCCTGGACCGATTTGGAAAATTTTTTTTTTGTTTGAAAGGGTATAGTTTCCAGGTGGTCCCATTGCCAGCATATCTTGATCTGATGATGGAATATGAGGGAAATCGAGGGCAACCCTCAAATTTTATTGGCACAGGTAATGTTTTTAGTACATTTTTCAAAGCTACACCAGTATTTACGTCTGGCAGTAAAAAAAATATGACTGAGCTGATGATGGAAGGTCAACTCCTTAATGCTTAGGAGTTAAAGGATAATTCTTTCAATACTGAATGCACCTGAAGACTGGAAATTATAATTTCAGTAATCAGTGAGGCCTGCTGGTGATGGAAGGTCACCCTCATTATTAGACAAATGCTTTCAGTATAGCCCAAATTTGAAGTCGGTTTTTTTTTGTTTAAAATTATATTCTAAACCGTTATTGATAAATTGTAACGTGACTTACTCTTGTTGCGTAAGTGGCTGCTCACAAATAGAACTAAATTCAAAATTCAAAATTACCGACTGTCTTTTGTTTTACGAGCCCCAGATTGGGCGCCACTATAACAGGCTAAAGTGTAGACAGAATTTAAAATTGATTTCTGATATAGAATTGATTACAAAATTAACTTAAAACTACTTAGCTATCTTACTTTGAGTAAGTAAACGACAGATAAATGCCTACTTAAGACACAATAGCAAACATTCATTTTCATCGCATTTTTTTTAACAGGCAAAGGAAAGTGCACCGGCAGGCCAGTCGAACTCGGCTCATTTCTGCGTCATCAACCGAGGTGCTATAAGAGCTCCTATTGACGCTGGAGGTGAGTTCAACCTAGGTTTTGCAGCTACTAACACGGTAACACCTCCGTAGGTACATTTTGTATTAGTTTCTGTCCATTTTATTAAATTTTTACCAGTAATTTTTACATTCAGAATTATACTTATTTCTGTTCCCATGGTATCCAACGACGTTCCGCGGACTGACTTAATACTTAACTAAAATTCTTATACAAGGAAACTGGCTACCAATTGTGATATAAATATAATGTTACTCTTTAAAGCTAATTAGACAAAAACATAATTAACCAATACGTTTAGGGTCAACACAAATGTTATTTCGCTTCTTTTAATTTCTGTGGACGTGACAAAAGTTAAAGATTTAAAGTCAATCATTTTGTAGTGCACCAAATGTGTTTTTGCACTTTGTTCTGAATTAGTTTTCCTTTAATCTCTTATACCACCTACGTAAAGCTACGTAAACACCGCCTTAACAATTCAGCAGTTGCTATTAGGAAGCTCACGGCGCGTTAAGGCCCCAGGGGATGCATCCAGTTGATAACTGTGCAGGGAATCACGTGTACCCGGTGTACCCCTATATCCCTATATGCAGGAAGTGTATTAGTTGCTAACAGGAACTGGGGTCTCGGATATAGGATCTGTTAGTTGCGTGTTTACTTCGAGTGAGGTATAGTAAAATGGTAAATGCAAAATGGATCTAAAATAGGAAAGATGACTAGAACAAATAAACTATTAAGTGCATCAGATAGATTAGTATAAAAAAGAACACATATTTTTTCGTTTCTTTCGCAATAGGATGGGGATAAGTGTCTGGAATTTGTATATCTGAGGCCTGTCATTACTATACCTCTTCTATCTGTTTTGAACCTAAATTTATGGTTGAAGTGGTTCATGGTGTTGTATAATTGTTACGTGTACACTCTATATATCAACATCTAGATCCAAAAAAATTACCGGATAACTCACGTTAAATAAATCGAGTTTAGCTCGACATGTTTCGGACTAATTCGTAGCCCTTCATCTAGGAGCCGCGGCAGCTGCTGCTGCCAAACGCGAACTGCGCGCCTCGGCTCAGTACGCCTCAGTCTCTCGGCCTCAGTCGCGCGCAGAGAGCCGAGGCGCGCAGTTCGCGTTTGGCAGCAGCAGCTGCCGCGGCTCCTAGATGAAGGGCTACGAATTAGTCCGAAACATGTCGAGCTAAACTCGATTTATTTAACGTGAGTTATCCGGTAATTTTCAACTCGGTAAATTTATTTGTTTTACCTTTACTCAAGAACCTACTTTCTTAAAATTTACTCGTGTGGATTTAGAATAACAACTCGCCATTTCTTCAAGGAGACTAAGGATAGGCGACTAATAGGTGTAAGTACGCTTTAGACAGACTAGTATCGTGCGTGTCACTATTATACCTAGTACCTATTAACTTGAAATACCCGTGAGGTGTCGGGTTTATAATAAAAACTCGCCATTTCTTCAAGGCTAAGGATAGGCGACTAATAGGTGTAAGTACGTTTTAGACAGACTAGTATCGTGCGTGTCACTATTACCTAGTACCTATTAACTTGAAATACCCGTGAGGTGTCGGGTTTAGAATAACACCTCTCCATTTCTTCCATGGATGTCGTAAGAGGCGACTAAGGACATAGATTTACGCGACAGGCTAGCAACCTGTCACTATTGTACCTGCCACCTCATAACCTAAATAATAGTATGCTAGAAGTGGCCGCAAAACGTGAAATAGGCATTGTTTTGTCTATGTAGCGTTTTGTGTGCTCAGCCTACCCCGTTTGGGAGTACAGGCGTGATTGTATGTATGTAAGTATGTATGTATGTAACTTGAAATCTAAAAATATGCCTGAAGTGGGTGTGAAACATGAAATTGACATGGTTTTTGATTATATGTAACATTTCTTATGATCTGCCCATTTAATTTGTAAATACAGGCGTCATGTATGTTTATGTTTATTATAATTTTGTTTTTTTGCCAGTAATCACTTACGAAACTGTATTGGTGGCCCAGCCGTTTGAGAACAACGTCGAAGTGTTCGATCTCCGCGGAGACCACGTCATGGAGATGTTGGAGTATGGAGTCGCCAACGACCCTTGGCCTGGTGCGAGGATGCTTCAATTTTCAGGTAACTTTTTAGGATTCCTTATTATGAATCATAACATCAAATCAATTTCTCTTTAAAATATCACAGACAATTCCTAAAAACAATACAATCTAGAATCTACAAAAGGTCTCCACATGTGAGCCATCGGCCACAGCCGGGTAAATATTCGGGCGTTTGAACCGCTGTCATTATTCTCAACACTTTTTTTATCAGATTATTTGAGAAATGTATACACAATAGTCTAGTGTGTACCTGCCTATCTATGAGGCACAGACACTATATAACTCACTTATTTTACCAATTTCTTAAGAAATCTGATAAAAAAAGTGTTGAGAATAATTACAGCGGTTCAAACGCCCGAATATTTACCCAGCCACAAAACGCCGCCACCGGCATATTTTCTATAGTACCTATTCATACCTACATTTTATATGGACTTGCCGCACACGGTTATCGCCGGTGGCCGTCACAAGCTACAATCGACGCAGTTCGCTTCGCGTGGTCCGCACCGGCCACTAAAGGGCTGTCGGCTTTTTGCTCGATATCAATTAATGGTGACAGGAACGCAGTTGTTTACCTAGTCAATTGTACGGATCCCTCCGCACGCGAGTCCGACTCGCACTTGGCCAGTTTTTTTGTTTAACAATAATCTGGATTTAGATACCCGTGTGGTGTCGGGCCTAGAATGGCACCTCTCCATTTCTTCCGTGGATGTCGTAAGAGGCGACTAAGGAAATGGGTTTAGGTATTTTTTAAGCGACAGGCTAGCAACCTGTCACTATTATATTACCTCTTACATCTGTTTTCAAACCCAAAATGATGCTAGAAGTGGCTGCGAAGCGTGAAATAGTCATATTCATGGTTATGTCTATTTCACGTTTCGTGTTCTCTGCCTACCCCATTTGGGATTATAGGCGTGATTGTATGTATGTATTTATGTATGTATGTATGTATGGATTTAGATCCCACTGCTGAGCAAAGTTACTAAAGTCTTGTCAGTCACCTTTACCTTTGACTGCCTAATAAGAGGCGACTAAGGGTCTCACCAAACCAGTCGACGCCTCTTCGGCAAAATGCGGGTAGAAAAAGCGTTATGTCAACGCAATAAGGGCGAACAAGACGTCAAACGGCTCGGCTCGTTCGACCGAGAATGGCCGAGCCAATTCACGTCTTGTTCGCCCTTATTGCGTGGACATAAAGCTTTAATGTCGATTCGGTCGATTAATGTGGGGAGACCCTAAGGAAATAGGTTGAGGTAACTTTAGGCGACAGGCTAGCAACATACATACATAACACATACATAAACATCACGCCCCATATAGCAATATATCGGATCCGTGGGCTCTGGGTACCATTTCGAAATGCAGACGTTATTGGTGTGTGTAGATTCTAGTTAGATCAACTAGATCAAATACGATGAACTGATGTCGCACTACTACGATGTCGTGTTCGCCTTGACTTGCTATTAATTAATATTAGCCGCAGATTAGCCACAACAGGCTTAACTGATGATACTGCGCAAACAAACGCACAGTAATTATAATTCAGCCTATTTAAAATTGTACATTTTTTTGAGATAAAACTTAATCTGGGTATCTTTATACAAAATTTCGTCGATAGCGGTAATAGATAGTGTTTTTGACGTTTCAAAATTTTCGAATATTTTTCAAAAATACCTACTTAGTCGTTATTGACTTGAACATAATTGTATCTAACCCAAAGTCAAGGTCCGACCACACCGCAGCTTAAAATACGGTCTCGCTTCGGAATCGCAGTGTCGCGTCGTTTTCGCACCGGTTTCGCCGCATGCTCCCCACACCGCAGCTTAAAATACGCTGTCGCACCGTAAATTGATCTGCGTAAAAATCGCAAAAAATATTACACGGAGATCTTATGACAGACACCACACCGGTAACGTAAAAGACGCAGCTGTCTTGTAGATGCAGCGTTTATTACGCAAAGATTTGCGAATCGGGGTTTCTCGGTTATTGTCGGTAACCCTTCGTTTTTCACATAGAGATTATCAGATTCTATGTCTAAAATTTAATAAACCGGCCAAGTGCGAGTCGGACTCGCGCACGAAGGGTTCCGTACCAAAAACTGCAAAAAATCAGAATTGCTAAAGGCCACTTGGTTCGGGAGTATCGTGCGTCCGTGGTAAAGGAAGAAACAAGTAACAACATGAATTAAACAAAAAAGTAGATTCATTTGTTTTTAGGACGAAAAATATTTTAAATCACTTTTTATAGATGCCAGTGTTACTCATGTAACCCTTATAAATGTTATCGCCGCAGGAGTTTCTTATATTTTGTGCTTTTTTACAGGTATCCGAATCGTAGTGGAAGGTGCACGGCCAATCGGCAGTAGGGTTGTCAACGTGACAGTCCAGTGTATTGAGTGCGAGGACCCTGTGTACCAACCCTTGGACTTGAACAAGTACTACAAAGTCGCAGCTCAGAGCTTTTTGGGCGAAGGCGGTGACGACTTCACGGTGAGTTTGATTGCAAGATTTAAGTTTAGACCACACCAATGCTAAAAAAACAGTGACGGTACGGAAACGCAGTGACGCGTCGTATTCGCACCGTTTTTGACGCAAGCCCCACACACTGCTGCTCAAAATACGCAGCCGCATCGTGACGTAGATTTTTGATGTGAACCTGCCAAACCGTTGATAGTTTTTCAAGCAGCGGTGTGGAGTGCTTGCGTCAAAAATGGTGCGGATAGGACGCGTCACAGCGATTTCGTATAGTAACCGTGTTTTAAGCAACTTTAATTGAATATACTCCATTTTTAAGTCACCCTTAATTATCAATTATCACTTATTAAATCGATTGTAAAAATCTCTTACATCTGAGAAATTATGTACCTACCTACTCACTAGCATCCTTTATGTGATGGTAATAAAACCTGACTTAGCTTTAACAAGTGCATTGTCTATTCCAGATGGTGTCCGAAAACCGCCGAAACGTCGAAGTAATTGGCGTGGACTACGACATTCTCATCAAATACATTGAACAGCAGACCCCGATCGACATCCAAGTCGACGGGCGCATACAAATCACTGATGCTTGTATTCGCAATTGATTGATCAAGAAACCAGTTACCAATAAGATGTTGATGAGCCAGAATATTGTATACAAATAAAGCATGCAATTGAAAACTAGCTGTATTATTTCTTCTACTACATAATCGTACCTAATCCCTTATCAAATTATGTATTTTGTCGTCTTCTGTAAAAAAAAACCATCTGTTACTTATTTTGACGAGGTTCCTTCAAAGGCGATGTCAGCAGAAAACTTAAACTATTTTTAGAAAGAGAATCGTGCACTGTTGCCCACTGCTTTATTTGTATGGTGTCGTGTCAGTCTACTGCAAAATTATTTGTACGAGTACTCACTAAATCTCAAGTATTACCTCCTGCGGAAACTGATCTGCCTGGGATAAGGCTCAATTCACACCAGAAGAGCAGCGCAGCGCGGCGTAGCGGAGCGCAGTTTCAGTGTCATGAGAATTTCAACTTTATTTTCATAAAAATAAGACTTATTATCGCATGAGAAACTCTAACGATGCGCGCGGATGCCCGCGGATCCGCGGGAATTCCAGCGCATTCCATAAACAAAGCCGTGCGACTGCGCGAGCTGTCGCGGGAATGCCCGAGGATGCTCGAGTAGACGCGACGGCCGCTGTCAATACATATGTCAATATGTCAATAATTATGTAAATTCCAGCGACTTCCTACGCATTCCAGCGGCTTCTCGAACAGTCGCAGGAATCCTCGCGCATTCTCCACGGAGCGGGTCGCTGCGCTACGCCGCGCTGCGCTGCTCTTCTGGTGTGAATTGAGCCTTATTGTATTGCCGTCTTTACAAAAGTATGCAAAATGTCAGCACATTCAGTTGGCGCGAAATATATCAAACGCAAACGCACGCAAAATTTGACGACAAAACGAGAAACATCGGCTCAGGTGATTTTGAATAAAATCTTGCAATAAAATCTAGTAAAATGGCAAGTTTATACAATAATCATACAATCTTTCAAAATGCTAATTTCAGTGCAAAGTAATGATCTTATTATACGAAACGATATCGCTATCTTTATGGATCAAATCTAAAAGATTAAGTGTTGTGACATTCCGCGTGTATTTAATAGTATTGAAGATTATGAAACTTCAAAGCAAAGCTAACAAGATAAATAAATAATGTAAAGTTGTTTGATACCCGTGTGGTGCCGGGTTAGAATAGCACCTCCCCCTTTCTTTCCGTGGGTGTCGTAAGAGGCGACTCTGGGAAAGGGTTAGTGTATTGTGGGCGATGGGCTAGCAACCTATCACTGCAATGCCACGTTTAACCATCTGGTTAGTCTGAAATTGCTAAACGTGGCACTGGATTGTTGAATTCATGTGCTCTGCCTACCCCTCTTGGGAATACAGGCGTGAGGATATGTATGTATGTATTATTTCAATCTAGTTACCATGCAGTGTCGGGTCTGAAATAATACCTCTCCATTTCTTCTGTGGATGTCGTAAAATGTGATTACGGAGGATCAAGGTGCACTTTAAGCGACAGACTAGCAATCGGTCACTACCTTATAACCTGCCAATTTAAAACCAAATCTGTGCTCGAATTGGCCACGAAACGTAAAATAGTAATGGTTTTATTTACGTAGCTTTTTTTCTACTGTGCCTACATAAATTGGTATAACAGATGTGATGTATGTATGTGTATGTAGTTCAAAAAATAAAACATGATTTACACAAAAAGACATTGAAAAAATGTCCTGTTACCACCTATAGAGTATTTAATTTGAATAAATTAATAACAACTTGTTCAATATTATTTATCTTGTTATTTTAATGATAAATTTATGTTACAACACTAAGTGATATTATACGATGTCATGATAACGATAATCAAATAATTGTAATATCTAATCAACTCTTTTTAATTTATTGTATCGATGTAGGATACACGTATTCTTTCAAAATTAGCATTGTAAAATGTTTTTTGTTATATTAAGTGTGTTTTTGTCAGTTGTAAGTGCGCAAGGGACATACGAACTAAATATTCTGCATTACAATGATTTTCACGCAAGGTATTGTACTTACTATTATGTATAAAGTCCTAATATAAAATAACTGGCATTTAACTCATCGTAAACTAAGCTGTAACGTCCTGATCGTTTCGAGTTTTATAATTTTAGTTAAGCAGGTATTTTGATATTTTTCCCGTGTGGTGTCGGCATAGAATAACACCTCTCCATTTCTTCTGCGAATGTCGTAAGTGACGATTAAGGATAGGTTGGGGTATATTTCAGGCGACTGGCTAGCAAACTGTCGCTACTATACCTGCCAACTCAAAACATAAAAAAAATATGCTAAAAGTGGCCAAAACACTTGAAACTGCCATGCTTTTGTCTATAAACGCTACATGTAGCGTTTCGTATGCTCTGCCTACCCCATATGAAGTAAGTATGTATTTAAAAAAAAGATTGTAGTACGAAAAGATCCGTAAATTGAAACTACAGTTCGCGATATACATTATATTTCTAAGGTACCTATCCAACGCCGTATTTAACTTATTAATATGCTCATTGCATAGAAAAAAGAGTTCAGTGTTAATATCCATGCTCCCACGCTGAGAAAACACTGCATAACTGGATTAACAAGAATAATCCTTATCATTTTATATTATAATCTGTACCTTACACCGCAGTTGTGCTATTTTATTTAAAATAAAAAAGTTTTGTAATTATTCTTAGCGAAGTTTCATAAAAACCCCTCCTAGTCTGTTTATATTACATTTTTTATGAAGTAGGTTCGTAAGTAAGATATTATTATTATGTTCTAGGCGACAGACTAGCAACCTGGTCATTATTCATTATCATCATCATCATCATTTCAACCATAAGACGTCCACTGCTGAACTGCTCGAGGCCTCCCCTTTAGACTTCCATGAGTACAGTCACGAACAGGGATTGTTGAGCCACTAGTCACTGTTCGCAATTTAGAAGTGTAATCAATGCCCGATGTGACCGACTAGATGTCAGCTATTGGATTAGGATTACACGACCAAGTTACAAACATAGGTAAGTGGCTCAACAATCCCTGTTTGCGATGGTACCTGTTGGAAGCGACCTGCATCCATCGTTTTCCGGCGATCTTTATCAAGTCTACTACCTCTTTTATCTATACTAACCGAAAACGACGAGCGTGTATGACGAGAGTGATGAATGTGAGTGAAGCGAAAGAAGTATGTCAGAATATAATGGAATGGCGCTCTATTGTCTCTGTAAAAAGGGGGAGGACTTCATAGTTTTATTCACTGGCTCAGTCATTTGGTGTGTCGTTCAACACAGGGCCCACTTAATATTTGCTCACGACACACCAGTAAGCGACAGTAAGTTGCGACACATAGTTTTGGAAACCCCTGTACTACAGGATACAGCCTTCTTAGGCCATTTGCTTCTTGCGCCTCAACTAATATCCTCCTGACAACCGGCGTCAAATTGTGTATAGTTCAAAACTGACTCCTGATGTCAAAAGATAAGGTTTACAAATGACTTGGAGTTTCAGGAGGAGTTTCATGATTGGGTGTCAGGAGGATAGACCGTATGTAGTAGTTGCCGTGTGGTGTCATCAACACCTCTCCATTTCTTCCGTGGATGTCGTAAAAGGCGACTAAGGATTATAGGTTTAGGTATGCTTTAGGTGACAGACTAGACCCTGTCACTTTTCTATCTCTTCCATCTTTGCAAACCTAAAAGTATATTAGAAGTGTCTGCGAAGCATGTTTTATAGTCATAAATGTCATAATCAAGGTTTTGTCTATGTCACGTTACGTGTGCTCTGCCTACCCCATTTGGGAACACAGGCGTGATTGTGTGTATGAATTTATATCTCAACTCTTCAGGTTCGTGGAAACCAGCCCTCTAGGAACAGTATGCAACCCTGAATCAGCTCCGTGCATCGGTGGCTTCGCTCGCCTGACCACAGCAGTACGCGAAGGTCTGCAGCGGGAACCCAACTCCTTGGTCCTCAACGCTGGTGACAGCTTCCAGGGGACCATATGGTACAACATCCTGCGATGGAATGTGACACAGGACTTTATGAACATGTTTCATCATGATGCTCATGTAAGTGAGTCTACCCGTGTGGTGCCGGGTTAAAATAGCACAACCCCCTTTCTTCCCGCGGGTGTCGTAAGAGTCGACTCTGGGAAAGGGTTAGTGTATTGTGGGCGATGGGCTAGCAACTTGTCACTGCAATATCACGTTTAACCATCTGGTTACCATGAAATTGCTAAACGTGGCACTGGATTTCTGAATTCATGTATGAGAGTATGTATGTATGTATGACTGGGTGGTCGGAAATTGTCAGTATTTTTTTTAACCAGTGATAGAGTATACGCGTCTGAAAGCCCCGTGAAATATTTTCTGAAAATTTTCGTTATTAACGTCGCGGGAGACAAATTTTTCATCGCTTTTCAAGTCAATGTGCCCTGTGTTATAATAATATCTACCTTACGTCCTGTACGCAAATCCCGTTAGCCACCGCGTACGCACCTACAATCGTTCAACATTGCGATGCTACGCGATTGACTAAGAGCCGGATTACAAAAGACTGGGCAATATTTTTAGATTTTTCTATTTTCGTTTTTTACATAAAATTCCAGGAAAAAAACATGAAAGGGCTTTACAAACGCATTTCCTCGACCACTGGTTAAAATATTTACGGTACGCTACGGTACTGGCATGTACAGTCGAATTCATAAATATATGAGCAGACAAATGCCAAATATGTAAACTTTTGCACCTTATTGTCAATGTCATAAAGGTGTACAGATATTTTTGAACCCTCAGTTTTGCTCATATATTAATGAACTCGACTGTAAGGAGTCCGACTCGCACTTGGCCGGTTTTTTACCTAAGTTGTATCAGTTTGAATTTATTTCTAATAGCAAGGCATTTAACTTAAATTTACCAGTCAATTAGATCCTCCGATACCCAAAGCGCTGCATAATTTGGGTACATCAAATTTCATGATGAATCTATTCCCATGTCAACCCATTTACAAACTGTGTTATGGGAAACCGTGCATAATTTACAGTCATACGTTAATAAGCGATGAGATGGATGATACAGTTTCAAATAACATTAATTTGTAACTTTAGGGATGGGTTTTGAATTTCAATTAAGGTCCTTTAAATTTGTGGGTTCATTACGCTTAGGTATAATTTAAATACGTTAGTAACATGACTGTGTTTTTAGATGAGTACGTTGAAACAATTGATTTTTAATCTATTAAAAAACTGGCAGCGCTATTGTCTAACGCACAAAAAATCTACATCGTTTTTGATTTGACAATTGAAACCAAAATAATGTGGATTTTTGGTACGTTAGATAATAATGAATAAGGAAGGTCATGCGTAAGATCCTGGGACCTGTCAAGAGAGACGACGGCACGCGGAGGATCCGAGAAAACCTAGAGATCCAGGAGCTGGTGGCTGAGCCCAACATCATCGGCGTAACAAAATCACACAGACTTCGCTGGTTCGGCTTACTCCAAATGGGAGAGGATCGTGCTGTCAAAAGAGCGTACGTGGGACGACCGACTGGCCGCCGCCCGGTCGGGCGACCCAGGTACCGCTGGGGGGACAGCGTTCAGGCAGATCTGCGACTTCTTCAAGTCGACGACTGGCAAGAGGCTGCGAACGATCGGGGCAGATGGCGTACTCTCGTTTCGGAGGCCAAGACCCTCTTTGGGTCCCTGAGCTAATTAGTTAGTTAGTTAATTAGATAATAGCGCTGCTGATGTCGTATACCTTCCGTGAATGTTGTAAGAGGCGACTAAGGAATCTGTGTCTATTACGCCTTTTTTATGTTATTAAAATCCTAAAACATGCGAAAAGTGGCTATTACACATAGTTTTGACTTTGTACCGTTTCCAGTGCTCTGTCTACCCTATTTGGGTAGTCGTGATGTATGTGTACATAATATACATACGTATATTAATGTGTTAAATTTACAAAATTACATTTTCAGGTACTAGGCAACCATGAGTTTGACAATGGTATCGACGGGGTAGTACCATACTTGCAATACCTCGATGCTCCTGTTGTGACCGCCAACATAATAGACGACGACGAACCGACCATCCAAGGGCTGTACGAACCTAGTATAGTGGTCGAGAAGAACGGAAGGCGGATCGGAATAATTGGAGTCATTATTGCTAGTACCAACGTGAGTACTCATGTTATTTTTTGTAAATTTAAGGCTCAATTCACACCAGAAGAGCAGCGCAGCGCGGCGTAGCGCAGCGACCCGCTCCGTGGAGAATGCGCGAGGATTCCTGCGACTGCTCGAGAAGCCGCTGGAATGCGTAGGAAGTCGCTAGAATTTACATAATTATTGACATATTGACATATGTATTGACAGCGGCCGTCGCGACTACTCGAGCATCCTCGGGCATTCCCGCGACAGCTCGCGCAGGCGCTTTGTTTATGGAATGCGCTGGAATTCCCGCGGATCCGCGGGCATTCGCGCGCATCGTTAGAGTTTCTCATGCGATAATAAGTCTTATTGTAATGAAAATAAAGTTGAAATTCTCATGACACTGAAACTGCGCTCCGCTACGCCCCGCTGCGCTGCTCTTCTGGTGTGAATTGAGCCTAAGGAAGCCACGCAAGAACTGAAGTATTGTTTAATGGGACCATGATTTGCTTAAAAGGAGTGTGAGGTTGGCCTATTGACCACTAAAGACAAATTATACCTATGTGTCAATATAGACTTATTTTAAGTTCTTGAACTTTTCTGATGGCAGGAAATCATAAAAAATTGGTACCTAGGCGTGACGTTTATGTGGCAGCCTAGCAACCTACCTATCACTATTATAGCTGCCAACTCAAAACTTAGAAAAATATACTAGAAATGGCTACGAGACGTGGAATTGTCATAGTTGAGTTTTTGTTACTAGTGATTAGGGTATATCTTAGGCAACAGACTAGCAACTTGTCACTATTGTACCTCTTAACGTAATGAGATGACGTAGAAACGTAATATGTATATGTTGTTTATTTGGCGTTTCGTGTGCTCTGCCTACCGCTATATATAAATTCAAATACCCAACTGTAAACAAAACTAAAATTAACCCTTAACAAAATTATGCGCTACTCTGGTTGCGCGCCGTAACTGTAACCGCAACGTTGTGGTATCCATACACTGCCGTGAATGTACGTGAAGGTAGTAACTTAACACTACCACACTGCCACTAACTTTTCCGTGTAGTGTCGGGCTTAGAATAACACATTTTCGTTTCTTCCGTGGATGTCGTAAGAGGCGTCTAAGGAAATTTTGAGGTATATTTTAGGCGACTGGCTAGCAACCTGTTACCACGGGCGTAGCCAGGATTTACTTTCGGGGGGAGGGGGGGCCCCCCCCTGGCTACGCCCATGCCTGTTACTATTATACCTGCCAACTCAAAACCTAAAAAATATTCTAGAAGTGGCTATGAAACGTGGAATGGTCACGGCTTTATCTATGTAGCGTTTCGTGCGCGCTGCCTACTCCGTTAGGGAATACCCTCCTGACGACCTGCGTCCTATACATAGTACATAAAATCAAAGTCATTTGTAACCTTGTCTTTTGACATTAAGAGTCAGTTTTGAACTACACATATTTTGATGCTGGTCGTCAGGAGGTTAAAGTTGTGAAACTATGTCAATAAGTATTTACCGACACGGGTCTAAAATTGAAAATTTAAGTTGGAACATAATATTGTTGCTGTTCTGATAATAGGTACAGAGAGTTTTCTTTACGCGTACCATTCATGTTGTGGTTGCTAATGTTCGTTTTTTAGTGTCATAATTTCTTGCAGCGCTATTTTTGTTGTCAATCATGATCTTCACGGAGCGCTTCAAATTAAAAAAACAAAAACCTCTCATGGATTACTTGTGTAAACATTTTTTTAACTTGCTTTTCAGACCCTAGCCTCAACAGGCCAACTCCGTTTCACAGACGAGGTGGAAACAGTGCGGGCCGAAGCCGAGAAACTGCACGAACAAGGCATCGACATAATAGTGGTGCTGTCGCATTGCGGCTTGGATATCGACAGGTAATAACCGAATGCGAGACTGTCGGATGAGATGCGGTTAATGCTTAACATTACGCGGTTACCGATACCGATATCGGAACGATTAATCGACATCACAATCGATTACGTGCAATTTTGTCGCTATTTATGGTGTGTATGTGTAATTAATACCGTGTGGTGGAGTTTAAAAGTTCCGTGAATGTGTTAATAGGCGATAAAGATAAATTGGGTTCTGTATGCTTTAGGTGACAGACTAGCATCCGGTCTCTAATGGTTCCTGTTGACTTAAAACCTAAAAGTATGCTAGAATTGGCTGTGAAACGTGGAACAATCATAGTTTTGATTATATAACTTTTTGTATGCTCTCTCATCTGGGAATACAGGCGTGATTGTATGTATGTAAATAACAATTTATTCGTGTATATTTGCAATGTTTCATAATTTATTTGCTTTTAACTGTTATAGTATAGTTAATAAGTTGAGTCCGTTGTAATTTCGATAATGGTTTTGAACAACAGTAAAGTTATTCAAGTTTTGTACACTACGCTTCATATCGGTTTTGGTAATTTTAATTATTCTTATATTGGTATCGGTATCTATGTATAGTTACAACCCTACCTAAAATTAGGTATACAGTAACTTGCAAGAGATTATGCCTGTTGAATTTACAGGGTTAAATATTAAACTTGATACAATATCGTCACAAACCAAATTGAACTAGGTAGTTTTAGCAATTGGATCACTTGACTTCATAAGTTACATAATTATCCGTGTGGTGTCGGGTTTAGAATAAAAAATCTCCATTTTTTTCGTGGATATCGTAACAAGTAACTAAAGGTTGTACTCTAAAGGACCCAACAGCCTGTCACTGCCTGACGTTTTCATTATAAGAAAAAATAGCCTAAAAGAGGTAGGCAGAGCACACAAAACGCTACATAGACAAAACTATGACTATGTCACGCTTCGTGACCACTTCTAGCACATTTTTTATATAACAAAAAATCTTCTGGCAATATAATACGTGCAATGTGGAAAAATGCACATTTTTACTTACACAAGTACAGACACTTATAAAATTATAATAAGGCAAGGCCAGAGTAAAATTAATTAGTCAGAAACGAGGCCAATTAAAAAAATACTTAAAAAAAATCGCCTTACCATTAAGGATCCAGCAAAAATAATTAAAATACTTGAGTTTTTCGGGCCTTTAATTAAAATAAGTACTGCCACTGTGAGATTTAAAGCAACGTCTGGGCCATTTCATTCGTTATGCAAAGGGGCACGTTTGTTTAGGCCAAGTTTAGACTGTCTTGATTTAAGGCACCGTGTACACTGAAGGAAGAGTGAGATTTCAGAAGATTGTCGTATCATGTAGTGAAAGTAAAAAATCAATGTCACAGTAGTACCCATATCTTACATACATACATATTCTCACGCCTGCATTCCCAAGAGGGGTAGGCAGAGCACATGAATTAAAAAAAAATACAGTGCCACGTTTAGCAATTTCAGGGTAACCAAAAGGTTAAACGTGATATCGCAGTGACAGGTTGCTAGCCCATCGCCCACAATACACTATAGTCTGAGATCGAATTAGAGATCAAAAATGTGAACAAACGTATTGCCATTGCTTTATTGTTATGAATCAAAAAACGAAAAGTCGTTAAAAAATTAATACAATTATATCAATTCTATCAATTAGTAACAAAAAAGGTTTTTTACTGGCTTTAGAGGCTTTGATATTGACAGTTGTTTGTTTACATTTTTGATCTCTAATTCGATCTCAGACTATAACCCTTTCCCAGAGTCGACTCTTACGACACCCACGGGAAGAAAGGGGGAGGTGCTATTCTAACCAGGCACCACACGGCGCTACCCATATCTTAGTTGTCAAGAAGTGATATACCACGCTATAACATACATAACAGTCACGCCGTATTCCCTGCGTAGGCAGAGATAACAGAGCGCCATTCGCTCCTATTCTGACATACTTCTCTCGCTTCACTCGCATTAATCACTCTCGTCATACACGCTACAAATAACGAAACAAAAATAAGAGTGAGCTTTTGCAGGCAAGACGTATTATTTCGTTTATCAGATGTCCAAACAGGAGTCATTCGCGCGGACAGCTTCCTCGCTCAAAGGCTAGTGATAGCAATAACCAATAACCTTCGTTTTAATGTAATTCTAAGTAATTTCTAGTGTATTGGTAATTTTATTTTAACTGTATGTTTGTTGCAATTTCTGTTTACTTGAGTTGTTGCCAAAAATCATTGTACTATCGAACCAACTGATTCCTGACCCACCGCAGAACGTTGTCACAATAGACGTCATGAACATTTCCTTTGCCAGGCAATGTAATGTCACTATGACGTTCACTGTGAATAGGTTCTATGGTGGGTCAGGAATCAATTGGTTCGATGGTACAAAACGCCTAAACAGAATAAGTGTATAACATTATTATTGACGTTCTTCCGTTGATGATTTGACATTGACCTCGCTCAACTTGATATTTGGTGGAATGTTCATCCAGTGGATACTCAGCTTTAGATCTCGTTTATGGTAACTTGGTTTAGGCTGTGAGTTTGTCTGTTTGTTCTGCTTGATCTTAGAGCTGCGTTGAGTGTGATTTTGTCTGGTTTAAGTATAATTTAGTATGTTTGGTGCTGACTTACACTGAGGTTGGACAGCATTGTAAATATTTCTAGCGTCAGGAGAACATACAGTCTAGATATTATAGGGTCCCGAGATTAAAGACAGGAATACATATTGTCCCAAAGTTCTTTACTACTAGCAACCGCCCGCGACTTCGTCCAGACGAAGACAAATCAACCCAGGTAGATTTCGGATTTTACCGGGAGAATATCCGATTTTTTTTTACATTACATACCTTCATACAGTTTTGGAAGCGCACGACAGAATAGCTTCTTAATGGTAGATTTTTTCCTACTTACTTGACACTTATCGTCACATTTGGGACAATTCATACAAAATCGTTATAAATTGTAGCCTATGTGCTATTCTGATGTATAAGCTACATTACTATAAAGTTTTATTAAATTCCATTCAGTAGTTTTTGCGTTAAAGAGTAACAAACATCCAAACATCCATACTCACAAGTAAGTAATTAATGAATTTGAACTACAACCTTACCATAATACTGAGATAAGTCCTATGCTTAGTAGCAATCGACCGTACCTACTAAGGCCGTGTTTTCATTACTTCTTTTGCGCTTCTTAGAGAAATAGCACTCCACGGTGGACCCCACATCGACATCATCGTGGGCGGTCACAGCCACACCCTGCTGTACAACGAAGACCCTCCGGAGTACAGCGCGTTTGTACCTCAGGGACCTTATCCTGTTGTGGTGGATCAACCTACTAGGAAGGTACGTGAACAAGAGCATCTTTTCATACATGTCATTCAACTATGTTATGTCCCTATGGAAGAGGTGTTACTACCACTAGCGTTGCGGAAATCAAAGCTCTCCACATAAATACAGTAATAAAGAAATTACAAATTGCAAAATCTCAAAAAGGTCTGAAAGAGAGAATTGTAACAAGGGTAGAGAAAGGTATGCTGCGTTGGTTTGGGCATTTGGAGAGAATGGATGAAGCAAGGGTATGTAAGCAAATTTACAAGGGAAGTGTTAGGGCAAGTCGGTCGAGGGCCCCCTTGAAAAACGTGTATCGACCAGATCGGCGATGTGCTAAAGGGAGGCCAAATTAAGAGTACCCGAAACCGTCGAGCGTGTATGACTAGAGTGATGAATGTTAGTGAAGCGAAAGAAGTATGTCAAAATAGAAGCGAACGGCGCTCTGTTGTCTCTGCCTACCACGCAGGGAATAAGGCGTGACGGTTATGTATGTATGTATTGTATGTATGTATGTCAAAAAGAATCTGTCATTCTAGCTGATAAATATATCTACCTAAACTATTAGAAAAACCGATCACCTACGAAGCCGATACCCGAAGGGTGCTCTTGTAAATCTTCTGTAAAAATGGAAGATTGCTTCTACTCTTCTACAGGAATAGAATAACAGGAACGCTAATAAAATAGTCGAAAATATATAAAAATAATTCGTATCAAATACATAATATAATTTATAGCCAGACGAATGAGATGGTTGTAACGCTGTAAAATACCCTTCCCTCCCGCCACACCCATTCATCAATCTTCTTTCATTCTCACATGACAAAACCAACTGAGCATACCTACTTTTTTTCCTACGGTCTATATTTACTTTCACACCAGCTGAAATAAAACTAAAATTAAATAATACTTCCAGGTACTGATAGTACAAGCAGCAGCGCATACGCAATACTTAGGCGAAATCAAACTGTATTTCGATGACGCAGGCAATCTTCTTGAATGGTACGGTCACCCGCACTACCTTGGCAATGAAGTAGAACAAGGTAAGTGTAATGTACAATACGGATAGTACATCAAGTTTAGCTTGAAATGTTTCGGAATAGTACGTAGTCTTTCTTAGCTGCCAAACGCGCACTGCATACCACCACCTTCGCGCGTATTCAATTTGCAATATTTGATTTTCGACAAACAAACGAATATTAGGACAGGAGAATCCAAAAAAGCGTGTAATTAAAAACAGGCCAAGAGCGGGTTGGGCTCGTACACGAAAGGTTACGTACCGCAACAGGTAGAGATAATAGAGAACAACATTATTGGCATCATGCGGGCAGACAAACCCTAAAATATTTCCTTTATTTTGTTTTCATTATTTGTTGTCATAGCAGCAAAACAAATTCATATTTCTTCAAAACTTCAATCGTCTAGCTATAGCGATACAGCCACTGATAGACAGGCGGACAGACGGACAGACAAACAGTAAAGTCTTAGTTTCAGTTTTAGGCTATGGCTCATTTCAAAGCTGTATCTAAACTTCATGAATGAAGTACAGTCAAGGAAATTGATACCTGTGCCACTTTGAACCTTTTCATAATGAGTTTCATATTGCTTAGATATGGTATGGTATGTCACAGTGACATTTCTCGTAAAAAGGTACAAAGTGGCACAGTTATCAAACTCTTTGGCTGTACGTCACAGTCGGATGACCACTGGATTTCAAACAACTTTAACTTAAAATGTCTAGTAATAACTGTTCACAGCTGCCGATATCCTCGAGCGAATTGAGTACTACCGCCCCATGATCGATGACTTGGCCAGGGAAGAAATGGGATCCAGCATGGTCCACCTACGCTCTAGCTGTGCCTGTAGCGAATGTAACTTGGGAAGCTTCATCTGTGACGCGTTTATGCATGCTGTAAGTTGTCCTGTCACTTAAAGGTATACGCAATGAGCTCAAATCACTAGTCAGGAGTTGGCATGGAACTAGTGTCCGACCGAAGGTACAATTTTGGCCGAAGCCGAAGCCGAAGCCGATTAATCGGCTTTCATCAAAACCTTCGGCCGAAGCCGAAGCCGAAGCCGAAGGTGTGTTGACCGCATGTTGACCCTAAGAAATACGAGAATTTGCTAATAGTAAAAAAAAACGGTATGAAATTATGCGCAGTTTTCGTTCCTAAATCAAGTGTGACTATGTTGTTATGTTATGTGTTGTCAGTAATTTATATAATTAACTGCAAGTAATGCTATCGGGCCGGCGAAATGCTGCCCTGCTAAGCGCTGCGTACTATCCGTCTCGCTCTGGCATCGTTTGTTCAATTTCAAATCACGATTTGCAAACCTTCGGCTTCGGCCAAAGCTTCGGCCAAATTTTGGCCGAAGCCGAAGGTTTGGCCGAAGGTGGTTTTTTTGGCCGAAGGTGGCCGAAGCCGAAGCCGAAGCCGAAGCTTCGGTCGGACACTACATGGAACTTAACCCGTGTGGTGTAGGGATTAGAATTACGCATCCCATTTCCTCCGTAGATGTCGCAAGAGGCGACTGCAGGCAGTAGCTTAAGATATATTCTAAACCCGTGTGGTTTCCGGTTTAGTTAAACCCTCTCCATTTCTTCTGTGGATGTCGTAAAAAGCGACTAAGAGTTAGAACTAACGCTAGACTCCTTCACTATTGACTCTGCCAACTCAAAACCATAAAAACAAGAAGTGGCCACCGTGAAGTAATCATGGTTCTATCTATGTTTTCTTTAGTGTGCTCTGCCTAGCCCATTTGGGAATACAGGGATGATGTTACGTACATTTTAAACGACAGGCTAGCAACATGCTACTATTGTACCTCAGAACTACCAACAAAATGGCTTCGATTGATGAAATGACTTAGCGTTTCGTTTCGTGTTATATGTCTGCTCCATTTGGGAACAGTGACTTGATATTTACATGTATGTATGAAATTTAAATATTTGTAATGTTTCTTATAACTACTGGTGCCTTTTTTCTTTCAGGCATTGCCCTACGCAGAAGAAGGTCATTGGCACTACGCACACTTTTGCGTCATTAACCAGGGAGGCATTCGGGTGGACATCGAGCCAGGAAGTAAATATTTTATGGATTATCAGGGAAAAGTTTTTATGCCCCCGTAAAAGTTAATGTACCTCACATGGCACTGAAAACTTGGTTATTGTTAAACTTAAGAAACTAGGTGGACTGGTTCATAGCCTAAAAACCGGCCAAGTGCGAGTCGGACTCCCGCACTGAGGGTTCCGTACAAACAGATTACAACGCCATCTAGTGACAGATTTT
>BHDV01002501.1:79232-126132 GCA_005406045.1 Adoxophyes honmai | reverse complement strand
TCGCCGACGACGCAGCCTACTTCACTTCGTCGATGACTATCACCCACGCGACGAAAAAGTGAGCTGGTGCATCCCTAGGGACCCCCCGACGCCTGTTTATCTGGCGGGCAGGAACCACCGGTGGGTTTTTATTTTTAATGGGTATGCCTTCCTGTGAGGAGAGCCCTACATAACCGTCGCGTCGTCCCCAAGACGTGGCGGTACGCGTAAAGCATTTTCCCACCGCCCAAAAAAAAGCCGCACCGACTGCTCGACCAAGAGGTGCCGTGGACCAACTCGGCGAAAAACCTGGGCGTAAGCAGTACGTGGAAGAGGTCGCTTTAATTCTCGCCGGCTCCACGTGTAACATTGTGTACAGAGAAGCTTTATAACTAATTGTTATTTATACCTAATACTCAAAGTTAACTTTTTCCTGTAAAACACCCAAAATATAACCAATGGTTTTGCACGTTCTGAGTTTCACAAAACGTATCGTGTATGTGTTTTGCGTTTCGTGTATTTTACTCTGAATGTAACGTTCAAGTTTACTTTCTTTTCTTGATATTAATTCGTACAAATGAAAAGACAGTATCTGATAATCAGAGTTATTATTATTAGTAGCCAGAGTTAAATCGAAGTCCACGCGGACGGAGTCGCGGGCACAGCTAGTCAGAAATAAATCTCATACGCTAATATAAATACGATGAGACAATTTCAGAACCAATTTAGGCAGCCTAAAAGATGGCTAAATAAACAACAGAGGACTAGATACTAGATTTTCATTTTACTTCATCCCTTGTAATAAAAATAATAACGAGTGTTCATGCGCGTTGAAAATAATGTTGTAAGATTTATATCCCTAATATCAGTCAGTATCGTGCCCTGTCACAGCGTAAAGCAGAGTTACCAGTCTCCCTAATGAAAGCTGAACGCTCCTGTTTTTTTGTGTAGCAACATTATTCCGATATCGTTTTGACATTGATGAACAAGGTGTTGATGAGGAATTTTTATGAAGAAATATTGAGTATTTTGGAAATGTTTTTGCTGAAATATATATGTATTGTATTTCTAGTAATAGTACTCCTCCGAAATGAACAAAGCAAGAAAGTATTACCATTTTGTACCTATTCCAGTGGCACTATTATCTTTCAGGCGAATACATAAAAATAGAAGTCTATTTAGTGGTATTTAAATATTGACTCATTTATAGTAAAATACAAAGGATGACTTAGATACCTAAGTTGTACGTAAAGAGAAACAAAACTGATCTCTTACGTGGACATTAAATTTATCGTTGTGAAAGGCCATTGTATGATTTGTTTTGTTTAACAGTGGTAGCTAGAGAGCTGCCGTATATTTAGCTGCGTTAGCGGCATTCTTACTTTATTGCGAATATGAAAGCCGTTTTTTTGTCTTTAACATATTGAGGCACAGTGATCCGAACTCCTGAGTTTTTCGAAGTTAACTCAATGTTGTGTGTTTAGTTCTGAATCTGTATTGGGACATTGTTTAGGCTAGATGAAGGTTGAACATCTCTACGAGTATTAACAAGCGTTCAAGCGTTTAAAACTCAAGTGACTTATCTGCCGCAGGAACTTCTTCAGCAGAGCCGTAAGCACATCATTCGTATTCATCAGGAGTCTTCTTCAAACATCCGGCCGTATATTTATAGGGTTACCGTGTTAGATAAAAAACGGTTATAAAGTTAAATAGGTTTCTAGATTGCGAGTTTATTTTGGACGACACGTTCGAAACAACTCTTCCAAGTTATTTTGTTGACCTTGGCTTTTTGTAGCTTGATTTTAACTCGAGGGAATTGAATCTTCTTTCTCTAAGTATGCTCTCGAATTTGGGGATTTTAGGATTACACTTGTAAGTTTTACTTAGGAAAGAAGAGATACAACTATAAGATAGACTGATATTATTATAACAATTTTACGCAGAGCTGCGTCCCTACATACAATCAAGCCTATGTTCCCAAATGTGGTAGGCAAAGCACAAAAAACGTAATATAGTGTAAACCATGATAATGGCTATACTGCCTGTAGTATTGGTATAGCCTAAGGGCCGGCGCTGACTGCCGGCATGGCACGGGGTGGCAAAGGATTTTATTACTGATCTGAGAAAGGCCGCGGCATGCCACAGCGTGCCGAAGCATTTCACGGGTTATATTTTTGGATGCTGCGGCACGATTTGCCGTGCCGTCCTCTGCCATGCTGGCAGTGAGCGCCGGCCCTAACCTATGTCCTTAGCCGCCTTTTAAAATATCCATGGAAAAAGCGGAGTGGTATTATTCAAACCCGATACCACACGACAAATACATTTTTTAAATAGTTTCCAGTCGTGGAGAAAGTTTTTTTAAGTTTTATAAATATACTAGCTTTCCGCCCGCGGCTTCGCCCGCGTGGAACTCGGTTATATTGCGGTATAAAGCACAACTATAAGAAAACTTCTCGTTTCAAACGACAAACAGCGCCATCGATCTATCATCCATCGATCGATCATCAATCGATATCGATCTATCATCGATTGATATCGATCTATCAAGCAAACTATATTTTTGCTTTCCCTCGGGCACATCAATTTTTTCCGGGATAAAAAGTACCCTATTATTTAATCCGGACTTCTATCTTTATGTCTGCAAAATTTCAAAGCAATCGGTTCAGTAGTTACGGCGTGAAAGCGGAACAAACAAACAAACAAACAAACAAACTCACTTTCTGACTTATAATATTAGTAAGGATTTTTGTTTTTAAAGATAATTTTTAAAGAGATCCCGAATTTGATATGCTTATCTTTATATTGCAATACGGTCTTCATTTCTGTGATTATTGTTATCATTTATCTTACCCACTTATTATAAGAGTACACTTTTCGATGCAAGCTTCTCGAGTGCATTTTCTTTTCACATTTCTCGGTTTTAATTTTTAATGCAGTTGTAAGAACATTTCAAGTTTTCTTCTATACAGAAAACTTGCAGGAAACTAAATTAGAATTAGAGCAAAAAAGAAATATAATGAAAAAGATTTCTCAACATCATCTACCAAAGAATCTTTCTAACGTTTTTAACACGCCGCCTAAAAACCTAAAGAAACGGCCGAAGAACTTGCCAAACTGTACAAGTTTCGCTTTCATGGAGTCAAAGGAACGAAAAAACCGCACGGTTTTTGCACATTCACGCGTGACACTAAAATATTTAGCGCGGCGACCCTCGTCAAGATCCAGATTTTTAACCCCCACAAAAAGAGGGTAGTTGTGGGTCTAACCGCTACTCGTGTGTATGTATGTGTGTGCCCATGCAATATTTTATTTAATCTGTAATTAATCTGATAAATATGAAAATGACGAACAAGTAGCAGTTAAAATGTATAGGTAAGTAAAAGATTTAAAGCATTTTTGGTGTAATATTGTTGCATTAAAATTATTTGTACGTAATATCTAGCTGGAATAACAGTCCACGAAATCTAACTTGGCAAGATTTCCAGTAGTTTTCCATGGCTAAAGCGATGTGCGAACTCACGGTAGGTACTTAAAGTCTTGCCTCGTCAAATGCCAGTGGCTGTATATCTGGTGGTTGTGATACAAAGTGGTCTATATTTGGGGACACAGTCTGGTTCTTGATATTCACAAACCCGAAGCTACACTAAAAATAGGATATCGAATGACCAGCACTGAAATAACCGATTTTGAAGCCGTTTTAGTTTTAAACTAAAGATTTTAAAGATCTCTTCGACCTCACCGGCCTTATGCTCTGCGTGCAATGTGGCTTGCCCATTGCCACTTCAACTTGCTAATCCGGTGAACTACATCGATGACTTAGTCTACGGATCTCCTCATTTCTGATTCGATCGTGTAGAGTCACCCATATCATAGCCCCCTCTATTGCTCGTCGAGAGACTTTGAGCTTTGTGATGAGAGTGATGAGACCGATAGTGAAAGACCACACACACCGATTTATTATAAAGATTTTTAAGGCTGTATCTTGTGTATTTGTGTAATAAATAACAACCAGGTTTTATAAATTTTTGTAAGGTAAACACGCGACATAAACTTGGCATTAGCTAAAAGATTTGAAGCGGTCATTAGGCCACAGAAAGTGTCCGAATCCCAACTTGGCCGTGATTGTTGGGGGCCCACAATCAATTCCGTTTGAAGAAGTTTTTTTTCCGTTAACTTTGAATGAAGGAAAATGAATGAATGTTTGAGAACGGGTGATTCGTGATTGTTTCTTTATCTCGGTGATTGAGTTATAAAATTCCATTCGGACGGGGGTAGCAATTTCGGGAATTCTCTCTTTCTTTCCGATTTTCTGGAACCTTTTTAATTTGTATTGTTGCAAAGTTGGATTTGGTAAGTGATGGGACTGGAAATGCTGATTTTTTCTTTTAAAGTGTAATTTTTTTCTCAATTCAAAGTCAGCTCAAAGTAATTTGGACGATGGAAAATAATCTATAATAATTGTTTCTTGTATGATTAATTTCATAGTAAATCAACATGTGATGGGATCCCATCTTTTAACCAATATCTTTTTACCTTTGTGAGTAGACTTAATTTAGACGAAAAAAATAGGTACCGTAATAATTAGCGTAATTTTAAATGTAATTGAAAATATTTTATCTGGCTTTCAGTGTTTTCAGCAGGTTTTAGGCAGTCTTTTGGGTGGCATTTTGTCATTTTAATAAAATAAAAAATCAGTTCTATAAGTATTAAACAGAATAACAAAGGCACTGATATTTTTTGGTTAATTATAAAATAAAACTGACTTAATCTACAGAACAGAAACAAAAAATACTATCGATAATAACGAGTATAAATAAATTAAAATTTAGGTTCCAAATAAGTCACTGTGCGTGAAAAACGCGTATAAAACAGACTTATTCCAAAAAATGTCACAACTATTCTTGGGTGAATATCAGATTTCGTATTTTGCACTTGTCCACCCATGTTATCTTCGTATCTATTAAACTATAGCGGTTAAGATTTTTTTTAGCTGATGTCCATTCTAAAACCTAATATTGCCATTAATAAAAAGAACTGTTTTTCAAATAGAAAATACAAATAAAAAATGACAAAGTTCAAAAATCTAAGCTCTTTGGTGCGTCCGTCACTGTGTTTTATTTTTTAAACATCAAATTTTCTATTTTTTTTTTCAAAATTTCGCTGTTTAATAGATTTTTCTACTTCTAGGAATGTTGAACTACATTTAGCTTTAGCAACAATTTTTTTTGATTGGTTAATCAAGAGTTATTGAGATTTGAATTTTGTCCAGGCTAAAAACACTTAATTTCTGTGGCTGATTTGAACAGTCTCGTGTAGTCCCATCATATTACTTAGGCAATCCATACCTCCCGCCTCGGCTCGGTTTCGTTGAGAACCAACGTCTGATAAGTGCAGACCCGTGCCAAGTTCAACGTGTTCCGGAAAAATATTTTTATTACCGGTGTACGCGTGTTTTTTTCCGGTGAATGCCTAATTTCTTCGGTAATCGATTTTATACTTATAAACGAACTGTAATTTTTTATACTTTTTTAACGTATTTGCGCTATGATTGCTTGCTTCCGAAACTGTAAAATAAAACCATTCATGGAATAGTTTCCGATAAAAAAATATTTTTAGGTGCTTTTCTAATTTCTTTGGTGCTAATTTCTGCGGATTTCTTTGGCATCTCATGCTAAAGAGATTAGGTTTTCTACAAAGAAATTAGGATTTGGATGGAATATCTGCTAAATTTCTTGCTTTAGTGAGCTTTATTGGGTTTTATAGTGTATTTCAGTAACATGTATATGTACATAGTTGTTATAGATTTGAAATAAAAATGGTGCGAAGATAAACAGTCCTCAAAAAAACAAAAAACAAAAAAAAACTCCAAGAACTGTTTGCAATAAGTAATAGTAGTCGACCACAGGACAAAATTAATGATATAAACAAAAGTAAAGCAGACCAAAGATGAAAAACTAGAAAAAAGGGAATTGCAGAACGAAAAAGCTTAGAAAAAATTCGAAATGAACTGGTACAATATGCAGTATAAAGAAAATCATGGCGTTTGAAAAGAAAATAAATAAATTAGAACGTGTAAATATGCGTATAGAAAAAATAAGCGAAAGACTGCAGCATAACAGTAGATATCCAAAGGGGAAAGAAGATAATGATGTCAAGAAATATTCCCAAGATCAAATCACAGAAATAATGCGTAGCACTTGGTGCACTGAAAAAAGATATTATCAGTTTTTTTTAATAAGATGAAGTAAGACAAACCCTTTGTCCAGATAAAAAATAGTTTATGACAGGAAAAAGAGAAAAAATGCAAGAAATATACCTACTTGAACTTTTTCCTGCAATATGTACTATTTTTTACCTGAGAAAATTCAACTCATTTCATCTTCTTACAGATTGAAAAAGAAAAATTGTTTAAAAATTTGATAGAAGTGAGATTCAGATGTAAAAATAAAATATCGTACGTCATTTTTTAAACATTGATCGAAATACTCGATGTTTTATTTAAATCACAACGAAGTAAAACATACAATAATTGAACTAAATCGAATTAAATTTATACATTTATAATTTGTATGGTGCATTTTACTAACTTCTTTGGGGTGAATTTTGCATTTTTCTAATTTTACTGGAGTATTTTCTAATTCTTCTGGCCATGTTCTAATTTCTTTGGCAACCTAATTTTCAAAACGCTAAAACTTAAAAAGTCCTGATTTTATATAAAGCACAATAACATAGTTATACAAGGATTTAAGTCGTTTACAAGGTATGTTATTTCATTAACTGCAAATATTGAAAAAAAAATGCGCCAAAGAAATTAGAAAATTTGAGACGAAATCTGATATTCACCCTCTTATTTGGTTGCATCGACCCAAAAATAATAATGGAAAAGAAATGGTACTCTGTGACTTAGGTATTTCGTTTCCTGTTTTTTACGGAGACAGCTTAAAACGCAAAGCATTTCCCCTGACGCTCCCGGGACCGTATTAGACTGAAATGATGCTGAAGAAATAAAAATAAATTTAAAACAGTAAACTGGGTAGTTACTGTGGGTATTAAAGGAATGGCAGCGAGAAAATATTATTGCGAGCGACAAAGTAGGAGCCGTTTGGTTATTACGACTCGGTTACGATTGTAGGTTATTTTGATTTTTATAAATACTCGCGACAGAGGAAGCGTTTGTGTTGTCAGCTTAGAAAAATAATTGAATAACTACATTTCAAATTCTAATCTATCTAGCGAATTAAATAGTTTTTTGTAGTCATACTCAGTTATTGGCTACCCCAAACTTTTGTTATAATCCACAAAAGAAACGCGAACAAACATTTGTATGACCCTTGCATCGCAAAATTTTCCTCACTTTCTGATTTCACTGGGTTATTTCGATACATCTAAATCCGGCCCACTTGCAATTCTTTCCAGCCGTTAGGAAATGGTGTAATCGAACGCCATTTTGAACAGCGTTTAAAAGATTTCAACCTGACCTACATAGTTATCGTGTGTTCCCTGGGCACAGGATTTCAAATGCGAAGTCTGAACATAGTTTCCAAGGAAACCTTTTAAACTAAACTGAACATAGAATATTGTCTGGGAATATACAAGCGGATGTAAGTAGTTTGAAATGGAGCAGGTAAGGAGCTTTGAGAGGTTTTTTCAAAAGCACCTACTTGTCTGAGTGATTTAGTTGGTTTCTTTTATTTATCTCTATTATCCCTTTCCAGCCGAGAAACTCTTTTTGCGAAAATGTTACTAAAATACCAATGAATTGTATTGTTTTGCTCCATAATCTATGAGAAAAATACGAAAAAAAATCCTGTTGCTCTAAATCATCCTAAAACTTAACTGCACGATCGTGTGAGTTCGGACTTTACACGTGAAATGCAAAATCGAGCAAAAACTCAAAAAACACACATTTCTATTAAAATAAGTTTGTTTTAATATTGTTATAATTAGTCTCAAATTACTCATTATTTATTATTACATAACTAAATCTCAGAAACCGAAATTTAAATTCTTTATAACATCAATCACAATCAATTAAACGAAGTATTTTTGAATTTTATCGTCAAACTCGGGTAAGTGATCATATCCATCGTATATCAGAGGCTTAGCAGCCTTTTGGCACTTTTTTGCTATCACTGGCATCCATCTGGCATCTCATATCTGGCATTGGATTTCATTATTGAGTGCGACGTCTCTTTTTTGGTATTTTGCCATACATTTCTTGGAGTAGTAGTAAAGTAGTCTCTGCCTACCCCTGTGGGAAAGAGGCGTGACGTTATGTATGTATGTATGTATTTCTTGGAGTTCGAACCGAAAATTGCGCAGATACAAATTTAAATTTCGGTTTCTGAGACTTAATTATGTAATAATAAATAATGAGTAATCTGAGGCTAATTATAACAATATAAAAACAAACTTATTTTAATAAAAATGTGTGTTTTTTTGAGTTACCGTGTCACGTGTTAAGCCCGAACCCACACGATCGTGCAATTTTTTTTAACAGCTTACATTTCGCGTGAAATGACAAGTATACTTCCACATTTCTATTGATTAATTAAGTTAACCTCGTTACATATGCGAATCGTGCATTAAATTACCACCAGATTATCAAAATAATACAAAAATATGTACTTATGTATTGTACTACTCTCGTCAAAAAACGCCGCCATAGTCGGGAGTGTCGTGCGACCGACAGACACTAGAAACTTACCCTTTTCGCATGCCGCGAGTGCGGCTAGTATCTGCACGATCGATCGGCATCGGCTTGGTCGCGAAAAGATGATTTGCGCGATGAAAGGGTTATTTTATTGTGGTTGTTTATTCATTTTCCCGAAAACTACCTTGGCAACATTAAAAATAGTGGGAGTAAGTTGAGGCATCGCTTTTCGTGGTAAAAGCGATGCTTGAACTTATCTCTAATGCTTAAAATCTTGCCAAGTTAGACGACGAAGACTACATTTAATGTCCACACCAGTGAAAGCTCACGTTCACCTTGCGTCTTCCTCTGACGCATGCCCGTGCAACCACAGCGGATGCGCTGAAGATCCGTCCTCAATGAAGACGCGCTGGCGGCATGCGCTGTGGTTGGTGAATGCACGGGCATGCGTCAGCTGAAGATGCAAGGTGAACGCGAAAACGCACTGGTGTGGACAGAGATAATAAGTAAATGTAAGACTCAATTAGTTATTCCGTATGGAACAAGACTTATGGAGCTTCTGGGATATCCTTGTAAAGACAGTGGATTCAGTTACCAAGATTGCCAAGTCTTGAAAGTTATTACACCAATTCCATGTTTTCAATTCTTCTCGAGTAAGTATCAAAGTAACTCCTAAAACTGTCGCAAAAAATCGACACAAGGGACACATAACTCTATAAAAGTCCCATGGTGAAAACTTCTCTAATAGGGTGTACCAGAAACCCGCATACCCCCAAGCAATTTCCACAATAATTTCGGTACGCAAAGCTGTTTACATCCTCTCCCTTTGTTATGCGATCCTGATAGTTACCGCCGGTTTGTTATGTAAATCGACTTGCGATGGCTTTTTGGGGTTCCTTGCAAATCAAGCCATCACACATTTGAGCGGGGATGATTTTTTGATTGAATTATTTGTGTGGTACGTGTACTTCGTTTAAAAGAAACTGGTTGATATGTTGTTCTGGAGTGCTTTAATACGCTTTTTCGAGACGAGAAGAGTGGCTGAAGAAAGGGCAGGCCTTTGCCCTGGAGGGAGAAATATTTCATGAATGATTGCGATTTGTGTCAGGTTAGTTAGTGTAGTAGAATCTTTTGAATCATTTGTTTCAGACATATGGACTTTGACGAAAAGTTAAAATAACACTAAGTTGTTCACCTAAGGCTCAATTCATACCAGAAGAGCGGCGAAGGGCGGCGAAGCGGAGCGAAATTTCAGTGTCATGAGAATTTTAACTTTACTTTCATTACAATAAGACTTATTATCGCATGAGAAACTCCAACGAGGCGCGCGGATGCTCGCGGATCCGCGGGAATTCCGGCGAATTCCATAAACGAAGCGAGACGTCGCGGAAACGCCCGAGGATGCTCGAGCAGTCGCGAGCGGCCGCTGGCAATATCCCGCCCAGAGATCTTGGACTTCCTGCGCATTCCAGCGGCTTCTCGAGCAGTCGCGGGAATCCTCGTGCCTTCTCTACCGAGTTGGTCGCTGTGCTTCGCCGCCCTTCGCCGCTCTTCTGGTGTGAATTGAGCCTAATGCAGTTACCGAATGTCGTATTTAGATTAGACTGTCGGCCGCGTCACCTAGTCTAGTTAGCTGTGACTGCTGTCGTCAACTACGGCTGATTGCAATATTCCTAACACTTTTGCGATCACCGCCTATGGCATACGGCAAATGAGTAAGTTCTGTCTGGCTCTTCTGCAATAGTATTTTAAATGGTGTTTTCTTTATTCCAATACTTATCCGAGGGGATCACCCATTTGTCCTCTATCATCACCTGACAAAATGTATTTAAAGAAAATAAAAGACAATCGAATCTCAAACAAAGTCCAAACCGAGAAACATTTTGTTAAGCTTATTAGAGAGTTAACATAGAACAAACGATGAGGAGATGACAAGTTTTAATTGTACCTATTATGATCTTGAGAACAAGTTACTCACGTTATCTCTATACGTTAGTTAACAAATAAAAGGAATACCTAATGTAGTTTCAAATAGAAATGTTATGCAATGAACAGTAAAAATAATATGCATACATACAATTAGGGTCTCCCCACATTAGTCGACGCCTTTTCGGCAAAATAGGGGTGGAAAAAGCTTTATGTCAACGCAATAAGGGCGAACAAGACGTCAATCGGCTCGGCTCGTTCGACCGAGAATGGCCGAGCCAATTCACGTCTTGTTCGCCCTTATTGCTTTGACATAAAGCTTTTTCTACCCGGATTTTTCCGAAAAGGCGTCGACTGGTTTGGTGAGACCCTTACGCCTACACAAAGTGGTAGGCAGAGCACAAGAAACGAGGCATAGACAAAACTATTTCACGTTTTGATGCCACTTCTAGTATAATTTTACGTTTAAAAGCAGATGGAAGAGGTATAATAGTGAAAGGGTACTCCTATTTATCGTTAGTCACGTCCTACGACATCGCAACAAATGGAAAGATGTTTTTCTAAACCTGACACCACACGTCGTGTCGTGTAGGTCTTATTTATTAAAAGAAATCTCAGGCTTCAGAATTTATATTTACGTTCAATCTCAACTGAATAAACATCCAGCAACGCCATCTAATGTTAAATTCGTTATTCAAACAATATTAAGTCGATAAATAAACGTCAAGCGACGCCACATGACATCTCGATATTTAATCCCAAGATTATAAGCGCTATCCTTACAGGAAGGAACATCCACATGAATTATGACCCTTGAGGGAAGGCGGATAGGGAACGCTTTCCAGCAACCGCGTACAGCCTAAAATTGAGACACTGTGTCGCATTTTGTTAAACATGCGAAGTGTTAAGAGACACGGTGCGACACGATTTTAATATTATTTGGGAGAGGGAAACTGTGTTCCCTTAACACGTTGCGTAAGCAATAGGGTGGATATATGTTTTGGTTTGTATTGGATTTATTGCAAAATATTTATATATTTTTTAGATGATTTCTAACACATTGCATTTCATCCATCTATCATATCTACAAGAAGATAAAACATTAAGGCCGCGTTACAGCGATCATAGTCACGAGTAGTAGTGAGAATATGAGTCAAAATCACGATAGTTTAAAACATTAATACAATACAGACCAAACTTAAATAGTCATCACATTCTGTATCTTATGGGCAAAGCAGAGCCCATGTAACGTCACAAAGACAAAGTTACGGGTATTTCACGTTTCTTAGCCACTTTCAGCAGCATTTTAGGTTAAACTTTGAAACTTTGACAAATTTTTCAAAAATGTCCATTTAAAAAACAAAAAAATTAAAAAAAAACTTTTAAGTAAAACGGTTTTATTTTAGTCTAATCAATGTATATAAAACCGTTTTACTTAAAAGTTTTTTTTTTAATTTTTTTTTCGAGCTTTTAGTTTTTTTTAATTTGATATAGTGCACTGTATTCTCCTTGCAAAGACCTTTCAATTGATACCCATATTGATGGGGTAGATAAGAATTAGGTCATCCGCCATTTTGTAGCGGCGGCCATTTTGAATTTACAATGACAATGAATGTACATTATTGTATTGTCACCACAACTAAAGGCGCATACCGAATTTCAGATCAATCAGTTGACGGGAAGAGGGTGAAAATTCAATTTCTAAATTTGAACCAACAAAGACCAAAGATCAAAGAATAAAGACTAAAACAAACGGGGTAAGCTAAGTAAAACCGTTTAAAAAAATGGTGCAAAAATATAACAGACAAGTTAACCAAAAGCACCACAAGAAACATTATTTTATTAACTCACAACAAAAAAACAAAGTAAAAAAAAACTAGATCACTAAACATCCCATTTTTTTTTTTTGTGAAACATAGATGATAGCTGTATTACAGAGGTGTTAGTTTGATAACAAGTTGTACTATGTTTTGCCGATTGGCGTACAAAAACATTATTAAGGTTATCCTAACCTATACATACTGAAAATTGTTAATTTTGTTAACAAACACTGAAACTGAACCCACGATTGGACATTTTTACGAGTACGTGCCGCTTACACTGTGACGTCGTGCGTAATACGGATCCGATAATTTGATTGGTCGATACGGCAATCTGTGCTGCATTCAGTTTGCTAATAAAGCTGCATACGCACTGATAGCTGAAGCGAGGCGACGCTGCATCACAGTATCGGTTGTAATATTTGAAATGAAACGTAAGTGCACCGGCTGGGAAATTAACGTTTCGTTCGCACCAACGCGCCGTTCCACTTCCACTATCAGTGGATTTGGAGCTTAAAATGATGTTAGAGGGAGCTTGTTTTTAGTAGGTACTTAATACAATGCAATATTATTATTTATTTAATTCCAAAGATCCACCTTACCCCACAATTACGTCAAACGGCAGAGTCTTCACGAGGGAAATCACAGAAACCGAAAACTGTTCTAACGTTGGCCATAAAAGAAGCTGTGTAGCTAAACAGTTAGTAGCTAGTTTAATGAAATTGAGTTGAAACAGTTCACAATTTCTGTGATTTCCATGAACATATCCCACAGAAAGTGGGATGTTAGGAAAGAAAACACAGCAGTCGTGTCCGACGTTACATTGATCTGTTATCTCAAAAATTGTAATCTACAAACTTCAAATTTTGCAAACATTTGTATCAGCCAATTTCCCGGGTGGCATTGGGTCTAGAATAGCACCCCTCCATTTCTTTCGTGGATGTCGTAAGAGGCGACTAAGGAAATGGGTTTAGGTATTCTTTAAGCGTCAGGCTAGCAACCTGCCACTATTATACTACCTCTTACATTTGTTTTCAAACACGAAATTATGCTAGAAATAGCTGCGAAGCGTGAAATAGTCATAATCATGGTTAGGTATGCCTATTTCACGTTTCGTGTGCTCTGCCTACCCCATTTAGGAACATAGGTGTGATTATATGTATGTACCTATGTATGTATTAAACCAGCTAGATACAAATTAGGTACATACAAAAAAGGTTCATTGTCTAACAAAACTGCACCAATTGGTTTAATAATTGGTCTCCCTCAGAATCGGAGAAAGTTATAGTTCAGCTTATAAAAACAAAAAAAATCCAGATCTGTGTTTGATGTGTGGTTTGCTACTCACCTATCCGCACAAGTTTGTTTGCAGTCTCGTTTAAAAATAATTCTTCTCGCAAAATATGCCACAGAAAAATCTCCAATGTACTCTAAAATGTTGTCACTCGACACCACATATTCCCATTGTATTTTTTGTAAAACACCGTGCGAAACGTTGTCAGATATGAGAATTTATAATATGATGCGCCTTTGTTTCGGGATTTTAGAAGGGTAATGGATGATTCAAGTACGCACAGTAGGTAAATAACGCACAAGGTTCCATTCTATCAAATGAGACTGAAATTTACATACATACAATCACGCTTATGTTCTCAAATGGATTTGGTAGATCACACAAAAAGCTACATAGACATACCATGACTACTTCACGTTTCGCAGCCACTTCTAGCAAAATGTTTAAGTTGACAAGTATAGGTATAATAGTGACAGGTTGCTAGCCTGTCGCCTAAAATATACCTTAACCTATACGAATAGAGTGGGTGTTATTCTAAAACCGAGACGCACGGCATTAACATTTTAATTACCTTTTAAAAACAACATTTTTGGAAGCCATTCTGCTTTCTTTGGGAAGTCTGTAACTAGAAGACAATTACTTAAAACTGTCAGAAATACAATAGTTAATTAAGACAAAGTAAATGTCAGAGTGCTCCACGCTGTACTAGTATTATGGCCCGTCACAGACTACGCATAAATATACGATAATATTTTATCTGCGTATAAATTCCATTTTTCCATATAATATGTCGGTGTCAACAGATGCTTGACGGTAAATCTGCGCTATGTGTGTTAGCTGATTTAATTGTACTAGCTGGGTGACCGAGCTTTGCTCGGATTATTCAGTAAGTGAAAATTCATATCCCGGTTTTTATTTTTTTCTCGGAAAATCGCGTTTTCCCGGGAAAATCACCCATGTAGATAAACTTAAAACTCTAAACCTCGTCTAAATATAAATTTTCATGAAAATCGTTAGAGCCGTTTCCGAGATAGCTGGTATATATAGAAATAAATAAATAAATATATACCTATACAAGAATTGCTCGTTTAGAGGTATAGGATTAATGAATACATTTAATATTGAGAAATTTTCAAGTTTCACTGGCGATGACGGCGATGATGGTGAACGGCGACATCTTTTACGATTCGTCGCTCACTATTTACTATGGATTCTTAACGGCACATTTTACATGCACAACGGCAATAGGTAAATGTTACGAAATTATTTTATTATTGAATGACTGTATAGTTTTCCAAATAATTTGAAACAAAAAAACCGACTTCAAAATAGCAATATTTTAAAAGTATTCTGTTTACTGAATGTAAATTCTTGACTTTATCAACAAATCACCGAAAACGCCGTACATGTTCATATAAAATTTGAAGAGTTCCCTCGATTTCTCTAAGATTCCATTATCAGATCCTGGTTTCGTGCCAATGGGACCGATTTCGATTTATACCCTATCGATTAAAAAAAAAAATTTTGAAAATCGGTTCACGGGTCTCCGAGATATCGAGTAACATACAAATTAAAAAATTAAAAAATTAGGTCGAATTGAAAACCTCCTCCTTTTTTTGAAGTCGGTTAAAAATATCTGTTGTAGTTATTCGGCATCGGGACAGTTGAAAAAAAAGCAAAAAATTTAAAGTAAAAGAAAATCTTATGTCACTTCCCAGGATCGAACTCAGAAGCTCCTGCACAGAGAGCGCACTTTCAAACCCCTGTTCCATAGGAACTCTTGAGCTCTTTAGCGAAATATCTGTATACATTCAGTACGAAATTCATATCCCGGTTTTTATTTTTTTTCTCGGAAAATTGCGTTTTCCCGGGAAAACCAGTTATGTAGATAAACTTAAAACTCTAATCCTCGTCTATATAAAAATTTTCATGAAAATCGTTAGAGCCGTTTCCGAGATAGCTGGTATATATTTATAAATATATAACAAGAATTGCTCGTTTAAAGGTATAGGATAGGGAGCGATATTGACAGATATCTGTTCAGTAACAGATATCTTACTGTATCTGCTTAGTGTGTGACGCGCTTATGACATGGGCACTATATCAAAGCAATATGGGTCAAATTCGTACTGTCCGTACAAATCCCGTATGGTGCCGGGTTAGAATAGCACCTCCCCCTTTCTTCCCGTGGGTGTCGTAAGAGTCGACTCTGGGAAAGGGTTAGTGTATTGCGGGCGATGGACTAGCAACCTGTCACTGCAATATCACGTTTGACCGGTTGCCCTGAAATTGCTAAACGTGGCACTGGATTTTTGAATTCATGTGCTCTGCCTACCCCTCGTGGGAATACAGGCGTGAGAATATGTATGTATGTATGTGTAGGATTTTACTTCTTTCAATTTTTCTTCTTTTTTCTTCGGCGCTCTGATGTCTCTTCCTACCCTGCAGGGAATAGGGAGAGATGTTTATGGATGTATTAAATTTGTCAAATTTAAACCATGTCACTTTGGCATAGTGTCCATGGCAAATACTAGTCCAGCGTCGAATACTCGGACTAATAATTAAAGCTAATTTTGTTTCGGTTTGACTAACTATTCCGTTACATTGATGAGAATAGAAAGTAAAACCCGTGCTGAAACGTATGTCATAGTAACTACATATCGCTGCTTATCTAAAATAAGTCACTATTCCAAAATACTACATTTTCGTACTAACTATAAAACTGGGTGGAGAATAAGCTAATCTTTGTCGTGAATAAGACACCCAAGTCGCTACGTCAAAAACTGACCCCGTGGCAGCACTGTGCCGTTATGTGATTGGTTGGAACTCGATGCCGTCGTATCAGCAAGAGGGGCCGTATGCCATTTGCACCGTTATATTATAACGTAGTTTATATGACAACAAAGCTAAGTTCTTTTTTCAGGCGCACAAAAACCATGTCCATCTTTTTCTAAAGGCACCCATCCCACTATCGGCGAGAAAGCGATAGACTGTAAAAACAACTATTTTTTCGGTTCAGAAATAAATTCATTTTTAAATTAAAATGTATTTGTTTGTCGGAATGCAGTTCAATTAAGTCTTACACTAAGTTTTATCCAGCATTTTTGGTCTGCAATTATTTTCTTGAAATGCGATTTACTAAATAAGAATTATAAAATTAATGTACATCGAATAAAAACAATCAAGAAATGACGTAGATACTGAAACAGCGACTCATCCCTTTTATTTTCAGGGTGCTAGAAAATCAGTTGTGGTAATTTTGAGAGTCAATTGTTTACACCAATGTTAACAGATAGTGATAAACTAATGATATACCTATTATTATTTTTGTAGGTAGCAAAAAAATCAGACACTACTATAATAATGTATGTTTTGTACATGACTTGCAGTGCCGTAACTAGGGCGGTGCCAGCGGTGCCCAGGCACAGGGCGCAGACCCTGGAGGGGCGCAGAAATGACCAGACCAGTATCTTCATATCAAGGGCGCAATTTTTGAAGCTCGCACCGGGCGCATAAAAGGCTAGTTACGGCACTGATGACTTGTAAATATTGGTATACGGTAAGTTCCACGCTGTACCCTAAGTCTAGCGTTATAACAATTTAAAGGAATTTCTGTGAACTTAAATAGGTAGAATCTTCTACTCGGAATTTTACTTCGTAAATAAAAAATCATAGTCTAATGCCGTATCCAGTGGTTATTCTTTAACTTAACTAACTACTCACCGGACTCGACATCGAGTTGTCAAATTTTCCGAACAACGTGACAGTTTTTTTTGACATCTCGACGTATAGCTTCTCGTTACGAGAGAATAAAACAGCTAGCGTTTTGTTTCTAGCTTTAATCGCTTCTCATCGCAGCGGGTACGGCCCAAGCCAAAGGGCCGATGCGCCAGCGATGTTTTTTCGCCGCCGGCAACCGTTACGTAAATTTGTATTTTCGTCGGCTATCAAAGCTCTGTAAATCACTGTCAGCGTGAGTGTTTTACAGCCCTGCATTTTTCTACAGCTGGGAATGTTTTCCCGATGCAGATGTACGGCCGCCACACGCGTTCGATTTTATGCGGACGCTACTCGATTATTTGGGGTAGTTTGCTGGTTTTGTTGTGCTGTTTCATGGTTCAGAAATCCTTGCGTACTAGTTCAAGTTTTATTTCCATATTTTTACGATGTTGTGTATGTTGTTTCCAAAGCGCATTGGACCTGCGTGGAAACCGGAAACTACAACAGCAGTGGAACGTATATATGTAGGTCTTCCTGAAATTGTGGAACTTTATTTTCTTTTTGAAACTTAGTAATAGGTACTGCATTCAAACATTTTGCCTAAAATTGCTTGGTTTGTCTGGAAATTTAATTTACTTACATTTTCTTAGGCCAGTCGTAAGAATAGACAAAAATAATACTTCTCATTGTTACTATGTTACTTTTTTTCTATGTTTGAATTAATAATTAAAAAAAAACTCTTTCGAGTAACAAGTTCGGTTTAAAATATTAAAGCTTAATTTTTGGACTGAATAAACCTTATTTTAAAAATTGCAGCTGTGAAGCAAGTGACAAGTTTTAGTCGATTTTAAAAACTATCTAGGGAAAATGAAACATGAATCGGTCTGTGTTGAGATTTTATTTTACCAGCAGAGCTTGGCTTGGCCTGCCCTATTTGAGTTTGAGTCGCACGTGTTCAAAGACTATCCGTGAGATAAACTGTCTGCCAATTTCTGACTCGTCTCACGCGTTATGCTAGACGATTTGGAACCTTGCACACTTCATAGGTTTCATAGTAAACTTCTCTTATAATACCTAGCGGTAATGCGATCGTCTTTCAAATCGAAAGAAACTTGGAATCTCTGTCTTTCCATTCTACAATACAGAAAAATATGCTTTGTTTTAGACAAATTTCTCTTTCTTTTTTCGTCTGAATACGCTTTGGGAATTTATCTTAGCTCTCTCTACGCATTAAATAAATACATTAGGTACTTACAAAAGTGAGCCTACTTTAATACGTTTTGGTTTAATATGTACCTATCAAAGTCTCGAAGGATAAGAAATGATAACTCCAAGATCATTAAAATCTGACGTTTGTTTGATTCCACTATACAAAATGCTCAAAATGAAAACATCACCTTGGATCTACAAAAATACTGAAAACAATAATTAGTACGTCACTGGACCAACATTGCGCCATCTACTGGGTAATTAGATATATAATTTTATGGACTGAAACAAAATTAACTTTGTATCTTTTGGACAAAAATGTGCGTTCTTTTTTTTACACACCTTTTAAAATGTTCGTTCTGTTAAAAAAAACTGTAATTTTTTACTCACCTTTTATACATCTCAAGTGACTAGGAAAACCCTTCATTTTATCTATATAGCGTTTCATGTGCTCTGCCTACCCCATTTGAGGACACAGGCGTGATGTATGAAATGCATGTATATTTCGTATTTAGTATACACACATTCTCGTCCTTTTAACGCCCATACCGATTACGTCAAAATATTTATCCAACGAGAAGGGAAATTTGACGTGCAAGATATGACCCGACCAAATTACATATACGTTCAAACACAGGCCCTAAATCTCGGTAAAAGACATCTAAACAGTGACATCTTAATGTCCTCTGTGCTGTGATTCAGCGCTTAGGGAATCTCGGCGGGGAGCATTTTTCACTCGCAGCAACTTTACAGCGGCGTCCTGTACGCGAATGGGAATGGGTCGCGAGTTACACCGTGCCTTAGGATTGGAACGTTTTTCATTGTCTGTGGCTGTAATGTTGTTTTTACTCGACTCTTTGAAAAATGTTTTAGAAAAGTAAAGTTCTTTATGTAGTTAAGTACTTAGTTAAATTTATTTATTTAAATAAAGCTACGATTTTTTGTACATTTATCCAGTGAAAAAAATCAGTGGTTTAAAACGGCTCCAGAGTTTTTCACCACAAAAAAGTAGTATTTATTTTCAAACTAACGGATTAACAAAAAATACCAATCTATCATCAATGAAAAATGTTTACTAAATAAAAAGCAATTCCTAATTTAATATGAAAAGTATCAAAATAATATGCACTATCAGTGAAAAAGTGCCAAAATATGCTTTTGTATATGCAAACATGCAAATGCATAATTATGATCCGATGTCTAATTATTATGACACTTCGCAGCCACTTCTAACATACTTTTTGAGATAGATAGAAGGATATCACTATCATACAATAGCTGCGACATGCGTGGTGACGGAATAAAATAAAAACTGACCATTTTATCCGTGCATGTATTCACAGATAACGAATAAAATAGATTTAGGTATGCTTTAGGCGACAGGCTAACAACCTGCCACCGCTATAACTCACCAATCTGTTTTTAAAACTAAAATTAAGCTAAAAGTGGCTGTTAAGTGTGAAATAGTCATGGTATTGTCCATATCACATTTTGTGTGGTCTACCTGCCCCAATTGAGAACACAGGTGTGATTGTATGTTGTAGTTATGTTGTCCAATCTACCCTATAATGCACCATTCAATTTGCGATATCATTCAACCAACAACCACCCTAAGCTGATATCCCCTTGATGAAATAATCTAAATGCTAATAACAGGGTAAACGCACCACATTGTCTGGAATGGTTGACTCCCATGCATTGTTTAGGAAATTTCCAATAAAAATCGAAATTAAGCATAAAATATTACTGCATATATTTTTTTTCACTAAGATAACCAATATGTGAACACAGATAGGAAATAAGTAGTAAATGAAGGTGATACTTTGACACTAATCTGCTAAGTGATGCATTTCTTACCGTAAAACCGAGACAAGCCCACCTTCATACTTCAAAATCTTGCTTATATCGTCATTCATCATCATTTCAACCAAAAGACGTCCACTGCTGAACATAGGCCTCCCCTTTAAACTTCCATAAGTGCCTGTTAAAAGCGACCTGCATCTAGCGTTTTCCGGCGACCTTTCTTTTTTTAACATTTGCTTTGCTTTTACTTTCTTTAATTAATTATGTTTTTTACAATCAAGTGTTTATTTACTTTTACTCATCTTGCGAGTAACCCGCCACGTTTGCGGCTTTGTCCTCCGAAAATTCGCTAGAAAAAGCGAATTTCGGTGTAACAGCACCCAAGCACCATACGCCGTACATATGAAAGGTTTAATCATAATAAAATTCTTGAGAGGTAGCCTGACGTGACTGAAACCGAATAATTTTACATTATTGTGTATCACTCTGGCCTTTGGAAAGCGAGACACGTAATAAGCTTCCCTTTCTGTCGTGATTTTCTCGGAATTTGATTACGACCTTAATTTTGTTGCTTGTAGTTCCTTCAGGCAGACGGCGATTAGATTATTACGAAGTTCGGTTGTGTCCGGATTTTAGTAATGTTTATTTGAGTTCAACCTAGTTTTGCTCCGAACTGGGCAACATCGTAAACTTGAGCTGCAATTTTGGAGAAATCTGGTTGATGAAATCTGGCGCCATTTTCCCCATGAGGTGTCGAATTTAGAATGGCAACTTTTTTTTTTCGATGCTGTAAAAAGTGACTAAGGCTCAATTCACACCAGAAGAGCAGCGCAGCGCGGCGTAGCGGAGCGCAGTTTCAGTGTCATGAGAATTTCAACTTTATTTTCATTACAATAAGACTAATTATCGCATGAGAAACTCTAACGATGCGCGCGGATGCCCGCGGATCCGCGGGAATGCCAGCGCATTCCATAAACGAAGCCGTGCGACTGCGCGAGCTGTCGCGGGAATGCCCGAGGATGCTCGAGTAGTCGCGACGGCCGCTGTCAATACATATGTCAATATATCAATAATTATGTAAATTCCAGCGACTTCCTACGCATTCCAGCGGCTTCTCGAGCAGTCGCAGGAATCCTCGCGCATTCTCCACGGAGCGGGTCGCTGCGCTGCTCTTCTGGTGTGAATTGAGCCTAAGGCGAATAGGTTACGCTATGATTTATGCGGCAGGCTAGCAACCTATCACTGTCAGTTGTACCACTTTTATCTGTCTTTAATTATGCTTCAAGTGAAAGACAAGACGTGAAATGGTCATGGTTTTTTTTATGGGGTGTTTCGCGTGTTCTCCTTACGCCGTTTGATAACACAAGCAAGCATGGATGTAGTTTTGGAAGTAGGAAGACTATTATTTTTTTATCTATTATCATCTAGTTCATGATTTTCCTACCAAGGTTATGAGCCAATTATCGACATATGTGTTAAGACACGAAAAACAAAATAACACTTTAAAAGAACAGAACTCTCGTTTCAACGTCAAACTAAATTTCAAACTTCAATATCTTAAAAAATCTTGACCAAATTTCTTTGGAATCTAGCTAATAACCTCCACGAAGAAACTGGAGTTTCATACATAAAACACATTGAATTCATACATAAGCCGAAGAGAATGAGAGATTCAAGTCAAACTTACAATACCTACCAATTTTTCAAAAACTAACACAAAAAAGTATAACCATCTAAATACGAAAATAGAACTTCCAATTACAGCACTACTAGTAGTAAATCGCAACGCAGGAGAAAATTAACCACAACTGGAAATGATCTAACGAAGAGAGAAAAATCTAATCACCACATCGTAGAACACAACAGATTGGATACTGTGGACGAGAATCAGTATTCAAACTAAATCGATCAACTGGGTTTATTCGATTAAAATCGAGCTACGATCCAGGAGCAATTATGGATCGACGCCTGAGGTTTTCGGATAAATTATGGGTATAATTGCCAAGGAAATGGCCCACAGTCTGTGCTAATTGGCCCATTAACACTTTGGGCCAAATTACGATCTCCTTCGAGTGTTGTAATGTGGCCTAGTGTGGGGCTTGGCCTGAATGAGAGCTAAGCGAGTAGGAGCGTTACAATAGGGCTGTGGCGTTTTGAAAGATTGCTTTTATACAGGGTTTTTAGCGCATCGTGTGCCAAATCAATTTGGCGGATAGAAGCCAAGGGGACTTTTCCTATTTTTTTAGCTCCCATAACACGTTCCATGCCAGGTGGTTACTTTTATATACATTTTTATAATGTTTTAAACTGCCGTGATTTTCAATCAATTTTATAAAAACGCGCGACCTATTACGCTTTGTTATGATTTTAATTGCCTAGACTGAAACAGACTATTGATACGTTCTTCCATGGATGTAGTAAGGGGCGACTAAGGGAATATGTTAAGATATGTTTTAGACGACATCGACATTCTAGCAACCTCTCACTATTGTGCAGTCGAGTTCATTAATATATAATATGAGCAAAACTGAGGGTTCAAAAATATCTGTACCTACACCCTTATGAACATTGACAATAAGGTGCAAAAGTTTACATATTTGGCATTTGTCTGCTCATATATTTATGAACTCGACTGTACCACTTTATTTTATAACCTGAAAAATATGCCAGAAATGACTACGAAGCGTGGAATAGTCTTGGCTTTGATTGAGTAGCGTTTCTGCTCGGCCTACCCCATTTGGGAATATAGGCGTCATGTATGTATAGTATAAGACAAAAGTTTTTAGCACTAAGTCGTCTCATAGCCCAATATCGAACGGTGTTGTAGAACCGGCGGTTAGTGTTCGTGGGTTTGCAACGCTCGCTTTGAGTTATGGCCGGGGCTTTATTTGCGACGTGAATGGGTTCATTTAATGACTTCTGACCAATCTTCTTGTTTATAATGTTTCACAGCCATTAAATAGGTTTTATGGGTTGTTAAATTGTTTAAAAGTTTTGGTTTAAGTGATTTGGAATTGTTACTTGGTTCCATTAATATCTTGGTCGTTCACTTTTGAAGCTTAACGATGTTCCAAATATTAAATACCTCTTATTCTTCTTACGCGACTAAGTGTAAAATGGATTTGTTTGCCAACTAGGTATTTAGTTGATTCTAGCTGTCGTTTTACAAGGTATAACAAACACATACAAAAGTGACTCTAGTAGACATGGCAAAACGATCTTATTTCGATAGCACTGGAGTATTAAAAATAATATTTTTTTCGTTAAATGAAAAAAAAACGCTATGTTTTACTTAAGGTTTCATAGTTTACTCTTATCGAATAACACTCGGAAATCAAATGATAATAGCCCTTAGAAAATTATCATTTATTATCAGCTATTACGGTATAGTGTATTTTTTCTAATTAATTTTCAGTTGGTGTAACAACTTGTCACTGTTATACCTCTTTTATCTAATTTAAAACCTGATAATACGCTAAAAGTAGCAACAAACCTTACATTTAAGAATACAAAATAAGCATGCGTATTGAGTAGCTTTTCAAAAAACATTCACTAGTCAAAATCAGCATAATAAATCGACCTTAAACACCGACAGAGAATAACGACCATCATAATTATCATGCAAAATCAATATTACCACGATCCCAAAACTTATTCAGATGTAGGTTAACATAACAGAAAGATTTTCCGTCGGGTGCTCGCTTGTTGATTCAGGTAAAAGATTGGTTCAGCTGTTCAACAAAATTGGAGTTTATTTCAGAACAAGTATCTTTATTAACACGCCTTGGGAGTCAATTAAGCGGATTTTAATAATCGGATTGCCTTATTTGTTGCATGTATTCAAGTATTCAAGTATTTTATTGCAGTATAACATTTTACAATAATGTTTAACAAAATGTTAAATGCCCTGTTGGGGCGTAGCAATTTAACTTAAAACTAATCAATTAAATGCCCTGTCGGGGCGTACAAAACACTTAACATGTATAACTTATACATTTTACATATAAATCTATACTTAAAATTATTTAACAGGTATGTATTGGAGGTACTATTTTTAAAATGTACGTACAGAGAGATCATTTTTTGCTTAAAATTATTATAGCTATCTTTTCTATAGGAAATACATTCATATATGCCGTATCAGGGCATACCTACTAAAGAATAATAATACCTATTACTTATTGCTAACTATAGAGAGTATAATAATTAACTATGGAGTTAAAAGTATTTAAGAGGTAAGTACTATTTTGAAAAGGTAGGTACATACAGGGAGATCATCTTTTCTTAAAATAATTATTGCAGCTACAGTAACTTAATCATCTAAATATTCATTTACAGAATAGTAACATTTATTAGTAAGGAAGTCATTTAGTGTTTTGGTGAATTTTTTGCTATTTGGTTCGTTTTTTAGCTGGTTCGGTAATTTGTTGTATATTTTGACTGACATGGCATGAGTTCCGTGGGAGTGTATTTTCAGGTAAGATGGTGGTAATGCTAATTGGTTTCTATGGCGTAAGGAGTATGTTGTTATTGTACTATCTCGCTGTGTATAATAATGTGGGTGTTTACGGACGAATTTACAAATTTCAAATATGTACATGCATGGTACGGTCAGTATTTTTTGTTTTTGGAAGTGCGGCTTGCAGCTCTCAATATTGGCATTGTGTGGCGTAAAGCTGAGATGTTTTTTTTTTTAATCATTTGAGTCTTAACCTTGAATCAATCCAGTTTAGAGAACGACATTACTAAATACGTAATTTTTTAAACAAAAGTACTTAAAAATTACGGACTACGCCACAGTCCTACAGTAAAATTTTAGAAAACAATTGCTGTACCTACAACAACCTACCTACCAACAGGAGTTCAAATTTATTGAAAAGTTTTATGTATAAAGGTAAAAGGCTCACTACATTGGCATAGCTGATAGAATACACCATCATCATCATCATACGTCCCACTGCAGGGCACAGGCCTCCTCTCAGTATGAGAGGGTTTGGGCTATAGTTCCCACGCGGGCCCAGTGCGGATTGGGAACTTCACACAAACGTTGAATTACTTCGTCGCTGTGTGTAGGTTTCCTCACGATGTTTTCCTTCACCGAATAGCTCGTGATAAAATCTAATTAATAAAATATCAAATTCGATATCGTACATAAATTTCGAAAAATTCAGAGGTGCGAGCCCGGGATTTGAACCCACGAACCTCTGCTTGAGAGGCCACAGGTCGAACCGCTGGGCTATCGCGGCTTTTTCAAAATACACCAACTTGCTATAAAATATACCAGTCCTGCGTTCGTAGAAGAAAAGCATGAATTTTTTTAAGACGAACAGCAGTGACAGATTACTAGCTTGTCACTTGAAACATAATGTAACTTAAATTGGTTAGATTTACATACATACATACATATCCTCACGCCTGTATTCCCAAGAGGGGTAGGCAGAGCACATTAATTCAAAAATCCAGTGCCACGTTTAGCAATGTCAGGGTAACCAGATGGTTATACGTGATATTGCAGGGACAGGTCGCTAGCCCATCGCCCACAATACACTAACCTTTTCCCAGAGTCGACTCTTACGACACCCACGGGAAGAAAGGGGGAGGTGCTATTCTAACCGCGGTTAGATTTAAGGATAGGAAATCCTTAGTTGACGCTAACGACATTCACGAAAGAATAGTACAGGTGTAATCCTAAACTCTTCACCACAGGGCATTATTAAACCCTCCTACAATACCTACATTCCTTTCTTGAGCGAAATGCAATAAAAGAGCTACTTTGCATTCAGACAACTCTTCAAGTTTGGCTCAAAGCATGACTTGGATGAAAAATAGGGCGACAACATTAAATTTTCATAACGACTCCCTTGTGACTTGTTTATTTAATATTTGCACTTTGGCTGGAAATTCTTTATTTTCTGCGTAGTTCTAATGATTCACGGGCCTGGTAACGACTGTTTGGTTACAGCTTTTCAATAAATTAAGCTGTAGATAGATAGTTGAAAGTTTTATCTTATTTAGTTACATCGTTGTTTAGTTTAGTGCTCGCGTTAAATTCGGGGTATCACAGAAGAGATAGCACACATACCAATTCTATAGCTTTCTACATTGAAAACTTCCACTCCTCACTTTAGAGAAATGGGGGGTTTTGAAGAGACAGAATGTAGCCTATGTCACTCTCCATGCCCTAAACTATCTCTACCTAAAAAATCACGTCAATCCATCGCTCCGTTTAGCCGTGAAAGACGGAAAAACAAACAAACAAACAAACACACTTTCACATTTATATATTGGTACGGATATATATTATATTTGGTAATATAATGTTAATAATATATATGTATATGTATATTTAGTAACATTATATGGCACTGGATTTTCGAATTCACGTGCTCTGCCTACCCCTCTTGGGAATACAGGCGTGAGTATATGTATGTATGTATGTTATATTCCCTATTGAGGTAGGCAGAGTACGTGAAATGTAGTCAAAACCATGACTACCTCACGCTACGCAGCCACATTTAGCATAATGTTGACTGCAAAGCGTGAAATAGTCATACCTAATCATGGTTTTGTCTGTGTCACTTTTCGTTTGCTCTACCGACTCCATTATGGGAATATAGGCTTGATTATTGTATGTATGTATTGTCAATAGACTTGAGTTGTTTACCATTCGGCTAAGCAAAAAGGATATTAAATGTCGAAGTTTGCTTTGTATGATGTTTGCACAACCAAGACGTAAGCGCAGATAATATAAGAAATGGGTGAACAGCCTGCAAATATAGACATACAGGGTGATTTCGGTGTCGTGAGCCCAACCATTTTTTGGTGACCCAGTAAACTATAATTCAGTTAATCAATAAACAATGTTTTTTTTGTGATATTTCAATTGAAACAGAGATGGTTCGTTACTTACATGTAATGATTTCATTAAAAGATGTTTAGTAACTTAAAATGCGTTGTCACTACTTCACCTGTCTAATTACAACCTTTGTGAAAACTGCAAGTCAAACTAAACAAACGTGTCAAAGATTTAAAATTCTTACTATCCTTACTAATAATTATAAATCGGAAAGTGATTTTGTTTGTTTGTTTGTTTGTTCCGCTTTCACGCCGTAACTACTGAACCAATTGCTTTGAAATTTTGAAGATGTAAAGTTAGAAGTCTGGATTAAATAATAAGGTGCTTTTTGTCCCGGAAAAATTGATATTCCGAGGGAAAACATAGTGTACCATTCAGTTTTGGTTTAACAACTTTTCGTATCCAGCGTTATATGGCGCTTCTTAGATGTTTTCGTGGAAATGAGAAGTTTTCTTATAGTTGTCCTTTATACCGCAATATAACCGAATTCCAGGCGGGCGAAGCCGCGGGTGGAAGCTAGTAAATAATATTTCAAAAATCGCACTACCTTTTTAGGGTTCCGTAGCCAAATGGCAAAAAACGGAACCCTTATAGATTCGTCATGTCTGTCCGTCTGTCCGTCTGTCCGTCTGTCCGTCTGTCCGTCTGTCCGTCTGTCCGTATGTCACAGCCACTTTTTTCCGAAACTATGAGAGCTATGCTAATAAAACTTGGTGAGTAGATGTGTTCTGTGAACCGCATTAAAATTATGATACAAAATTAAAAAAAAAACAATATTTTTTTAGGGTTCCCCATACATGGAACTCAAACTCAAAAAAATTTTTTTTATCAAACCCATATGTGTGGGGTATCTATGGATAGCTCTTCAAAAATGATACTGAGGTTTCTAACATCATACTTTTCTAAAGTGAATAGTTTGCGCGACAGACGCTTCCAAAGTTGAAAAAGTTGTGTCCCCCCCCCTCTAACTTCTAAAATATAAGAGTGATAAATCTAAAAAAAATATATGATGTACATTACCATAAAAACTATCAACGAAAATTGGTTTGAACAAAATCTACCAAGCAGTTTTTTTTTTATAAATAAAATTTAAATTTATCATTAGTTCGAAAATCTGTCACTAGATGGCGTTGTAATCTGTTTGTACGGAACCCTCAGTGCGGGAGTCCGACTCGCACTTGGCCGGTTTTTTGTCTATGCTGACTAAAGTAAAGTCAGTCCTAACTTATCGCGACCCTGAGGAGAAATTAAGTTAAATACTTTTTTCTTGCTCCACGACCCCTAAATCACCCTGTATCTATATCTGTTTTAGTCTTTGAACTAATATTACTGGCATTTACTTGTAACCTAAGTGTATCGGTATATAGAAGCCGCTTTCTTTATCATTCAATGTTATTTGTAACTATTCCTTACCGTTAATAAACTATAGTTTGGGTCAACCGAAGATTTTTCCGAAGAATTAATCTTTTCAATGTCAGTAAAATGCTTAAATTACATACATACGTCACACTTGTATTCTCAAATGGGGTAGGCAGAGCACACGAAACATTACGTGGACAAAACCATAACTATTTCACGCTTCGAAGCGGCTTTTAGCCAAATTTTAGAATTGAAATAGACGGAAAAGTTACTAATAGTGATAAGTTGCCAGACCTGGTGGTTTGTAACGATATTATGTATTAATGTATGTTGAGGTAAGCACTTCTTTTCTGTTGGTCTCTCAGTTCCGTTCGTTGAAGTTCGTGTAAGGTCGTTGTTTCATGCATAGTAAAGTCTACTAGTAGTTAAAATTTAATTATTAGGCGTACAAAATCTCTAAAGCTTATTAATTGACATAATTTTGTACAAAAATAAACTAAATCGTACATCTAGGTTTTGGCTCATCGTTGTGATTTACCTCGTGGATCAAATGGTGTGAATTATAACTTCTTTGAGAGTCCAAGCTTCATAACAATACAAAAAGAGAGGCTATATACCTACTGCATCCAAGCATTCTTGTTCTAAGACACAAATTTCTTGCGCAAATTATTGCTTTCAAATAATATTCACTTGATTTTGATATTTCACTAAATGAAATCCAATGTGCATGAAATTTCCATTAGTTGTATATCATTGAACAAATTTGCTATTAGGTACGGTCTGATGAACAAATCGTCTACCATTTGATGAATTGATGTTTGAAATTCATGTTGATTTGATTCGGGCTATTAATAACTTTAGTAGGTATCATTACCAGATATCCCTTTCGAAGGGATGCTATTATATGTCTTATCACTAGATAGACTGAGGAACTATCCTCAGATGATAAACCTGTGTTTCCATTGAAGACTATTTTAGAACTAGACCCATCTTTAACAATTAAAAGCAATTTCAAAACTTCTTTCCCCATAATACCACCTCAATTCTAACATACATACATATATGTATTATATCACGCCTGTATCCCCCAAATGAAATAAGCAGAGCTACAAAACAAAAGGCTACATAGTCAAAGCCATGACTAGTTCACGTTCGTAGCTACTTCTAGCATATTTTTTTATGTTTTCCGCTAAGAGGGAAAATAGTGGCAGGCTACTAGCCTTTCGCCTAAAATATACCTTAACCTATATCCTTAGTCGCCTCTTACGACATCCACGGAAGAAATGGAGAGATGTACTTCTAAACCCGACACCACACATAAACAAAATCTAATAAATGTGCATCTCTACCTACTTTTGTTGGCAGAAAGCTTCTTACTCTTCGACATTATTGCCATAATGAAGTAAACCGGATACATTCACGTATTTACGTCACTATACCGAGTATTGCGTAAAACAGTCGCGCAGTGTCGCGTTGTTCCCGATGATGACCCACGAATCGGCCCGAAATATGTCGAGCTAATCTAGATTTTCAGTCTTGCACCGCCATTTTATCCAAATGACAAGATAACGTCGTCGAGAATGCCACAATGGCCATGAATACGCTTAGGCATACAATACTCACCATTACAAGCACACAGTAACAATCTGGACCATCAATAACGTCATCAGCACGGGCCATTACGATACTCCGAATGGATTTACGAGAGCGCCATCTAGCGGTTAAACGGTGGTAAATCAAACCTCGCCCATTCGCAGTCGCAGATGGGCACGTGCGACTGCCAGCGGGAACTCGCGCGGAAAGATCGGAAGGGACACACTGGAGCAAAATAATCTGTAGTTTTAGAGATATAAAGGGTGGCAGGAAATTACCGTGAATATTTTAACTAGTGATCGAGTTTAGGCGTCTGAAAACCTCTGAAATTTCCGGAAAATGTCCATTACTGACCTTGTAGGAGACAAATGTTTCATCGCTTTTCGGGTCATTGCGCCTTGTGTTTCATCTACCTTACGTCCCGTACACAAGTTCCGTTAGTCAGCGCTTACGCACCTGCGATCGTGCCAGCAATGGTTTTGTCTATGTCACGTTTTGTAATGGTTTTACGAGAGCGCCATCTAGCGGTTAAACGGTGGTAAATCAAACCTCGCCCGTTCGCAGTGGCGCGTGCGACTGTCGGCGAGAACTCGTGTGGAAAGATCGGAAGGGACGCGACTGGACCAAAATTTTGCAGAGCGTCTATGTAGTGTAATCAAAATGGTCATGAAACAATAACGATTGCGCGATTAACGCGATGTTTGGACACGTGTCGACCGCGGCAGTTGTTCAAACGTTCCGCTTTGAGGCGCTGTCTCTGTTGCCATACTATTTCGCGTTAATTCGCAAATGAAATCGTAATCGACTCATGACCGTTTTCATTACACTAAGATCTTCTGTCTGTAGTTTCAACGACGCATATTTCACAGAATTAAGCTGGTTTTAGAGTCACGCTGACCGTCGGCGCTGAGGACTACACGCGTAAGCTCTCAACTCGTATCTGTCAGCGCCGAGCCATCGGTGTTATCTAAAACGCTTCATAAGTTATCATACATAATGGCCTTTCAGCGCCGACGGTCAGTCTTACGCTCACGTATTGTTTAAAAACTTGATTTTCAAATTAGCTAATTTTCTATGTCCAGGAGTTAGTATGTATCAACATTTTGATTTCACCCAGTAGTTTGTCTCGCGTATGTACTACTTACCATGCTAAGCCTAGACTCCCAAGTTTCTCCCGCTGTAACTGAGACCACCTATTCTTGCACCAACTCCTTATAACAGCCATATTGGCGGCTCATGAGCATCCCGGTATTAACGGTCGTTTTATCTGTTTCTAGACAATGTTAGGTCGCCATTAAAGTTATTTGTGCTTTGAAAACAGCGGTGATTTTAACGGCAGTTGCCAAATCGGTTGGGAACATTTTCAAAGTGTCGATGAACGTCCACGATTTTCACTTGTTATTAAAAACAAAATGGATCCTAACGTACACAAAAGTTACTTTCGTGACCACATGCACATGCCACATCGCCAAACAACTACTGTGAAACTGTGAATGTGAGTTGAAGTAATTCGATGTTATATGCAAAGTTCCAGATCTCGTGTGGGATATGAAAAAAAAAGATAAAAAATGAATTGCAAATCATCGCATACAAGGGAATGAATTTTGGCTAAATTAACAACTTTCCATTTTATTTCTCGCCACGGCAATAAATTAACCTATTAATAATCATCATTAACAAAACTAAACAATGAGACAGTCGTATAATTATGATTCAAAAATAGCGCTGATCAAAGTAACATCAAAGGAAGTTCTAATTTAATTCAAGGAAACAATACAATTTCCCTGAAGGTAACTTTGAAACGTACGCCAATAGTAATTAGGTATTCCACGAAACGAGAATATTTTTGCCAATAATGTCGTTAAAGAGCGCTAACAGGTTTCATTGAATTTGCATAGTCTTATGAATTCGGTGAAACTAGATGTATGAACTGGAAGTGACTTAAGTCAAAATGTAACAGGTAAAGAAGTTCATTTTTATACCTACGTTCGGTGGCCGTTCTCGGTGTGTCTTCATCGATGGGGGAAAACTTTATTATCATGGAAGTGGTATTCATATTTATCTAGGATATATTTATATAGGATAAAATAAAACGGCAACAGTGATTAATGAGAGAATTATATTTATTTTATAAAGTTTTAGAAATGTGACAAATTTTTACGGAAAATAATAATATCTTGCGACGGTTTCAATATTGGAGAAATGAATGTAGTCAATTCGTATTTCCGTGTATTTTTTTACAGTAAACTATTAGAAATACATACATACATCCCGCCTGCATTCTTAAAGGGGATAGGCAGAGCACCGTTACACAGACAAAACCATGACTACTTCACGCCTTGCCACTTCTAGCATGTTTTTTTGGTTTTCATTTGGCAGGTGTGATAGTGACAGGTTGCTAGCCAGTCGCCTAAAATACATCTTAACATAATTTTCTCACTCTTACGACACCCACTGAGACACTACACACCCGGGACTTAATAGCTTAAATTTTGTACAAGACGTGATGAAATTAAAAGTTTTTAATTTTCAATGCTCTGAAATACGTAGGTGTCATGAGGTTAGAAAAAAGAGTGAGAACGAATCGTTTTTTGTCACAAAACAAACTACTGTTTTTTTCTTCATTTCATTTTCACAATTCAATCACAATACTGAAAGCAATTTATGTATTTCAAAGCCCGTTCGTGAAGCGGGCAAATTGAAATTTTAAATTCATTTGGCATCGCCTGGCTTAAGGATAGAAGAGAAAAATGATTAATCGAACTCGATTCAGTTAAACGAAAACACCATAAAAAATAATTAAAATGGATCTGGATTGGAAATGGAACAATGTAGTGAGTCCTCGAATCTTACAACACAAATAAACATTCAAAATCACCCAAGTTCATAATTCATACATACATCCTCACGCCTGTATTCCCGAGAGGAGTAGGCAGAGCCCATGAATTCAAAAATCCTGTGCCACGTTTAGCGATTTCAGGGTTACCAGATGGTTAAATAAACGTGATATTGCAGTGACAGGTTGCTAGCCCATCGCCCACAATACACCAACCCTTTCCCAGAGTCGACTCTTACGACACCCACGGGAAGAAAGGGGGAGGTGCTATTCTAACCCGGCACCACACGGGATAAATACATAATACATTAATACATACAGAGGTATAATAGTGACAGGTTGCATAAAGCTTATCTCAACCTACACGTCCTTGGTCGTCTCTGATGATATTCAAGAAAGAAATGGAATGGTGGCAAAATCTGACACTACACGTTTTGCACATTGAACCCTGAAAAAAGGGGCACGCGTAAAAGGCCTCAAAAGCCTTTTAACGAAGCCTTTTGGGCCATTATGCTATTTCTTTGTTACGTTTTGTCCATTCAGCCTATTTTGGCTCTGTCATTCATCATTATTCTCCATTGAATTTGTTTGCAATATGTTATTAGCATTTACGGTGTTTTATAGATTATATTTTACAAACTGGATTCCACAGATTTATATCGAACTAGATGACTCAAGTGTATGTACTTTGCGTGCCAAAATGGAGCCAAAAGGAAGAGCAATGCTCCTCCTTTGGCGGGATTTGATTTAGTTTTATAACACTTAGATTAGGTTTAACTGCCTATAGACAGGATAATTTGAATAAGGCGGCATCATATTTGAATGGGTTTCGGTCGGACTGTCAATTCCCATCACTAAAGCGCTCATGTGACGATACCTACCGTTGAGAAAAAGTGACACGCTTGGTTTTCATACAAATGCAGGAACTCGCGGTATCTACAGGGTGTCCCGTGGCAGATTTTGGATTTGAAATTTGAATATTTTTCCAACGGTTGCGCGTGGGAGCGGGAAAGTGTTACCGTTTGACTTGGCATTTGTGCGGATTGTTTACCCATGGTGCAGTAGTGGACTGGCGTGCACCGCGGTTTCGCAGTTTAGGCGTATTTTAAAGCGTAAATTTCTGCGCTGTAGCTCACCGGTCATTTTGTTCTCACTACAATATTGATCTATTAAGTGACGGATCGAGTGGAATTTTGATTAGGACGTGGGTCCAGAAGTTCCAAGCAACACGTCCAACAGTAAAAGAGGCCACCTCCAGGTCCCAGCCAAATGTGAAGGACTGATCAAAACATTGGACGTTTTCCGAGGAATTTTCCCGCCATTCCGAGTGTAAGAAAGCGTCAAGTTTGCGGCTGCCAAAAACCATGATGCACCGTTTTTCAAGCTTGGACATTAAATTCCATCCTTTTAAGATCCAATTGGTACAGGAATTTAAAACTTAGTCGGTCAGAGAGCGGCAGGAGTTCTTTGGGAACATGTGATGACCCTTCTTAGAGAAAATCTTCCTCGGAAAATCGAATAGCCGGTTTAAAGACATTGGCATGGCCATCCAGATCACCAGATATTACGTCTTTGGTTTTTTTTTATCTATGGGGGAAACTTAAAGATAAATTTATACGATAATGACCTAACGAATCTTTTAGAATTAAACGATAATATGACTTGAAAAGTTGAAGCTATTTTTCCGTCAGTACTGCAGCGCGTCAATCAGAATGCACGGGAAAAATTCCCCGAGTGATTGCGCTGCGATGGAACACATTTCGATAAAGTACGCTTTAAAAAACAAAATCCGCATTATTCATCTTTCTTTTCATTACAAATACATTTATATTTTCAATTAAAAACATCTTTAAAATTAACTTTGAAATCCAAAATCTGCCGCGGGACACCCGGTAGTTCGATATAAGTCTATGCTGGATTCTCTCAAAGAAAAGTTTTTTTTGCGTGTTGTTAACGTCGTAATTGTTTCATTCGTTTGGTTTTGACAGTACTTAAAACTTAAAATGTATTTATTTTTATTGTTTTCATTTTTATTCTATCTATACTATCTATACTAATATTATAAAGCAGAAGAGTCTGTTTGTTTGTTTGAACGCGCTAATCTCAGGAAGTACTGGTTCGAATTGAAAAATTCTTTTTGTGTTGGATAGACCATTTTGTCGAGGAAAGCTTTAGGCTATATAACATCACGCTGCAACCAATAAAACCGAAGAAACATTACAAAATGTGGAAAAAACGGGGGAAATTAGTCACTGTTCCACGCGAACGGAGTCGCGGACACAGCTAGTTTATATTAAATGTACTGGCTATTGCCCACGACTCCGTTTGCGTAAGATTGATACAGCAATTTTACGAAAGCTGTATATATTTTATTCTGGGATAAAAAGTACCCCATGTAGTAATTCAGGGTTGCAGCTTCCTAAGCAGTATACCAAAATTCATAGCGTTTCGTTGGCTCTGCGTATCCCATTGGGAATATACGAAACGTTCAACTGTTTCTGTGACATTGAAGCCACTCAAGGTTCCGTCACCGTGGAACCTCATCGGCATTTCCCATCGCTGGCACGTCTCCGCCACAATGGCATTTAATTTGCCCCAAAAAAATACCTAAAGAACTCCCGACAAAAAAATAACTTTCCGAACAAGCCAACGTTGATATTATCATAATTTTTGACCTCGGCAATAACGGGCTACTTGAAATTCAGCCGCGCCTCTAACTTTCACGAGACCCTGCTTGGACGGAATGAGAAATAAGCAGCCTTAACGAATGGTAGGTATTACTTTTACGGGCGAGTTGCCCTTTCAATGCAAGTTTTTGAGAAGAGCAATCAGACGCATTGTGTCCCTGTTCTGTGAATAAACACCCCTCCATTTCTCCCGTGGATGTAAGATGTGACTGGGGATAATTGGTGTGGGTATGGTTTAGCCGAGACTAGCATCTTAACTATTGTACCTATAAAACCTCAAAATTTGCTAGAAGCGGGCATGGTTTTGATTATGTAGCATTTTGTTGCTCTGTAATACAAATGTGATGTATGTGAGGTGTAATAAATGCATCTTGACATAATTTTCGTCTACATCTACATAATTAGAACGGTTTTTAGGATGGTCCGGTCAAATTTGCAGAAATAACTTAATGAAAGCAAACACTTTTTCCATCCCGACCGACATTCAATCTCTCTTCCAGCTCGACAAGGTTGCAAATCTTTGATCTCAACAGCTCTGTACAGAAATCGCAGAGAAATTTACAAACACTCGTACCCACCATCGGCGATCTATAAAAACATTTCTACAACCAACAAATAGTAAAAACAAACTCTAAATGTGCCGCTAAGAACTCACATCACGTTTCTGTGGAAGTTTTTAAAACCCTCGCGAGAGAAATTGTAGGTCCAGTGGCTATCAATAATTTAGTGGTCGCAAATCTACTGGAGACCTTTGGGGACGTTATTATGTTTCGATGGGGCTTCACCGTTTCTAATGTCGTCTTAATGAACATTTTCTTCATCAACTTTTGAGAGTTTGGATAGATGATGTCGAGTGAGGAGGGCCTTTTCTTGAGTTGTTGAAGCACCTGGTAAACATGCACCGTTTTTGGCATGTATTATGATGTGATGTATTGAGTCTCTATGTCAAAGAGTCAATTTAACTAAACGAGAATAATAGTTTAGTCTGTTTTCAAATGAAAAAAAATTGAATAATTGTGTTTTAAAATAGTTTTTGGTCTACTACATTTGTATTTATGTAGTAAGTTCAGATGTTTATTAGTTTTAATACTCACCTATATCTTGTTTACGAAGAAAGTTTGAAGGAAGAAAACAAACTTACCTACTTAATAACATTGAATCATTTCACTATTCTCTCTCAGTAGCAATGTTGCAAAAATCTGGCGAAACAACACAGTTCAAAACAGAAAACTCGATAAATACCAACTCCCTACAAATTAAAAGATAACTACGTGACTGTTGAAAAGTATTTCCAGTTTAATTCAATTGGAGCCTTTGCGCTTTATGAAGACAAAGTAGGCAAACCGAAGCTCGGACAAGTTTCTTACGGCGCTTGCGATATAACAATGAATGTTATGGAGATGTTCATTTAAATAATTCGTGCACTTGAGAAACAGTGGTTACTGAAATCACATGAGCGATGACTTTACTTGAAAACAAAATGCGTATAATCCTTATGCGATATTAAAAATATTATTTGAAAACTGTAGACAGACTGAAACTATTTAGACCTATTTCAAGAATACTTTCGCCATTTGATTGTTTATCTCTGTAGTATAGACGAAAGATGTATTAGTATTCCATAATAGGTGTCAGGTCGCTCTACCAGTGCAAACCAAAATATCCTTAGGCACTTCTTACAACTTTCATGGAAGGAATAGAGATTCTGTTTTAACCTGACACCACACAGGTGACCACTTTAAACATTCCTTAACCTATTTCAACCAACCAATAGATACCGTGTGGTGTCAGGTTTAGAATAACACCTCTCCATTTGTTCCGTGGATGACGTAAGAGGTGACTAGGGACATAGATTCAGACATGCTTTAGGCGACCTGCTAACGACCTGTCATAATAATGAGAGGTGTCCTCGCAGCCACTTCCAGCATAACTTAAAATCCAGCTAAATAGTCAAAATCATGGTTTTGTATCAGTAACGTTTCATTTGCTTTTCCTACCACATTTGGGAACATAAGCGTGACTCTAAGCATGTAGATATGTACAAGCCGCTAGCGTATTATTAGACTTACCGGCATATAAACTATCTTTGTCATTCTATAAAGCCACATAGCAACCGTAGGGCGTTTCAATACTCATTCATCGGTCCCTATTCAGGGCACTAATGAGACAGAATCAAAGACAATTCTACTGCTTTATTTGCTCCGTGGCAAGGGGATAATTAAACCGTTTCACTCGTCATCCGGGACAAACTGGGAGCTTGTAATTAATGACTGGACCTTTTGGGGACTAGCAGGATCCATTGTGAGAAGCATACCAGGATACTTGAGAAGCTACTTTTCATTTTGTTTTACATCACGTATTTCATTAGTTTTACATAATCATACATCGAGCCTATGTACCATCGAACCAATTGATTCCTGACCCACAATAGAACCTATTCACAGTGAACGTCATAGTGACATTGCATTGCCTGACAAAGGAAATGTTTATGACGTTTATTGTGACCACGTTCTGCGGTGGGTCACGAATCAGTTGGTTCGATAGTACCTAAATGAGGTACAGAACACAAGAGTCGCTGAGTAGACAAAAATGATGACTGTTTTTTAGGTTTTAAGCTGCCAGGTAGGTATAAAATAGTGGCAATTTATTTAGTAGCCTCTTACGACATTCACGGAAGAAATGGGGAGGTGTTAATTTAAACCCGACACCCAATGGGTTTGTTTTACTCAATTTATCATTAGAGCCGTGGCAACCAAGCGGTTTGATTTGTGGCCTCTCACGCAGTGGGTCGCGGGTTCGAACCTTTGAATTTTTTGGAATCACAGCCATCAGTTCCGAACCTGCACTGGACTCGCGTGGGAACTAGAACCCAAGCCATCTGGTATTGAAAGGAGGTCTGTGTCCAGCTGCGGGACATAATTAGGTTGGATTTCTTTTATTATTTACATAATAATTTATTGCATAAGCTGTAGTCATTTACACGTTTAAGAGGAAATGGAGCGGTCATATTTTGTATGGAAACGTAGTCCCCTGATTCCACGCTGGATATTACCCGTAGAACAATGATTTTTTACATCAACAATCTAATGATATATTAGCATGTTTCTATGTTTTCCTTTTTTTCTTTATTGAATTATTAAAGGAGATATTAACCTTCAAAAACATGAAAAATTGGTAAGTTTTTTCCGTCGTGTTCAAACCTCTAGAAACAAATTTTAACACAATTATATCAAAATAAAAGAACATAGCAACACAGTTATGACATTTCTTAAACATTTAATGAAAAAACATATTTCATCGGTCAAGTTTTGGAGAAGAAATCAGGGGACTACGAAACGTTGTTTTTGAATAATTTTCATAGGTATTTTCGGTCCGAGCTGTAGTTGTTCTTATCGCACTCGACGTCGTATGGGCAGGTCACGGCGCGATAGCAATAGATTTAGCAAATACCTATTTTTCAATTCCCTCGACCGGCATATTTCCTCTTAATCATCTGGTTACCCTGAAATTGCTAAGCGTGACACTGGATTTTTGAATTCATGTGCTCTGCCTACCCCGCTTGGGAATACAGGCGTGAGGATTATGTATTAGTTTGTAGTAATGTAAAAAATAGTCAGCTCTAGGGTCACCTGATGCCAGAACCAGCCTTTTGTGCAGATCTTTCGGAAAATTGTTTTACTTGTTACAAAGGAAGCTTGAGTCATGGATCGGTATCACTTTGTAAGTAGAATTTGCGAATATATTTTTTTGTTTATGTAAAATGAGTCACAAAAATAGACTATAATTTCCGGTATCGGTTTACTAAAAGCCCTTGAAATTCGATGCTCTTTCTTCAAAGCATTATTATACATTAAAGACCATTACCAAAACGAGTTTTTATTTCAATATCTGAGAAACAAGATGTGTCCTTATAAGATTACCCACTCCGGTGATAGCTTAGTTAGAATAATACGTCAGACAAAATTGACTGATAATCTAACCACCTTAGTAAGTCATCATCATCATCAGCCTACATACGTCCCACTGCAGGGCACAGGCCTCCTCTCAGTATGAGAGGGCTCCTCCTCTCAGTAAGAGTAAGTAATCAATTATTTTCGGCTTTTATTGAAATCTAGTTAAAAACCAAACAAGCAAATTGGAATCCACTTGAAAACAACGCGTCGGTATAAACTCAATCTCACAAGAGATCACTTCTTGCATAATTTTAGGTGTGAAAACAGATGGAAGAAGTATTATTATAATAGTGATATATTGCTAGCTTTTCGCCTAAAACATAACCTAATTTCTTAGACACCTCGTACAACATCTGTTGAAAAAAGGGAGAGATGTTATTCTAATCCGACACCACCCAGAACTTTTGACTATCTACTTTTTGTGTCACGGGTCGAAAATGAAGATGCAACGTTCATCAACCCAGAATTTGATTTAACATTAAACTACCGTGAGACTCACTCATCTTATAAACTACGGATAACACATACACACATGCATACATATACTCACGCCTGTATTCCCAAGAGGGGTAGGCAGAGCACGTGAATTCGAAAATCCAGTGCCACGTTTAGCAATTTCAGGGTAACCAGATGGTCAAACGTGATATTGCAGTGACAGGTTGCTAGCCCATCGCCCACAATACACTAACTCTTTCCCAGAGTCGACTCTTACGACACCCACGGGACGAAAGGGGGAGGTGCTATTCTAACCCGGCACCACACGGGTAATACGGATAACTCACGTTATAAATCGAGTTTAGCTCGACATGTTTCGGACAAATTCGTAGCCCTTCATCTAGGAGCCGCGGCAGCTGCTGCTGCCAAACGCGAACTGCGCGCCTCGGCTCTCTTCGCGCGACTGCTCGTGCTCGACGAAACTAACACTGGCTCACGATAGGGTGATGTAGTTAGTGTTGTGTGCTACCCTATTTTTGACAATAATATAAATGGGTAAGGCTCAAAAAAATTGTACATAGTTAAGGGCTTTAATAAAAACAAAAGTTAATTGATTCTTTTGTGTTACGACAATTACCCATACATTTTGTATAGGTAATTTTCGTTACACACGTGACGCGATCGTGATTTTGTTTTTATTAACCCTTAATTTATGTACAATTTTTTTGAGCCTTACCCAAATGACGATAATAACGAGGGTAGTCGTGAGCCAGTGTTAGTTTCGTCATAATATTGTCATTAAACAATGAAAACGCACACTGAAATGACGCCATCTTGAATCATTCTATTCCATTTGTTACGTACGAGTTACGTAGGACCCGCTCCAAACAAAAACTCATTCCACTCTAATTTCTTGAAAATTTCCGTTTATTGAGTCGAAGAAAATTTGGAGCTTTCTTTAGACCAATTCTTCTAAAAATCGATGTTTGCGAAGCATTCATTTTCTTCAAAATTGGGTAAGAAAGAGCTGGATTCTCTTTGGAAGTTGAGAGTGGGTGATCATTTAAAAAAAAGCTTACAACATCTCGCCTGCCTGCATTTCTAAATGGAGAACATACAAATCGTTACGAGGCCACTTTTAGCATTCCTTTTAGTTTAAATTTACCTAGATGAAAGGACTATGTTAATTTATCCCATTCATCAAACTTTTGTGTTCATAACAAGCAAGGTTCTATGAAAAAGTTTAAGCATATTGGTTTCATACATACAGTTACAGACATCACAGGGGTAGGCAGAGCACACAAAGCGGTGAAAGCATTTCTCGCTTAGCAGCCACTTCTGGCAGTTACCGGTTCGTTACAACCAAATATCATAATACAATGTTCTCAATACACCGCAATGTCAAAACAGACAAGTTTCATAATGCCTAAAATTCGAAATGACTTAAGCCTAATTCTTAATATGCACAATTCCTGATATCCCTTTAAGTCTAATTGACTTTTCAAAATGACTAAAAACAAAACAAAACTGTCGCAAGATTTAAACGTCAAATTCTCGATATGGAAAGTTTTCATTGACAGGTAAGACAGTATAAATTTAATTATCATCTTACGGGTTTCAGTTTGAAGGTTGAGTTTACGTCGAGTTGATATGTTTGTTAAGGCCTTTAGACAAAATTTTAGGCATTATGAGAAAGTGTGTTTTTGAATTTGGGATGTAATGAAACTAATGCAATTTCACTTTCAGTCGAAATACCAACTATACGTTTTGGATATCGGGTGTAATGTGTAAACGTCAATATAACATTTTGTTTGAATGAAACTTAACGTTTTTGAGATTTTAGTCATTTTCGAACTAAGGCAATTTGAGATAAAGTCGAAATAGGTTATAGGGTATTATGATATTTGGTTGCAATGAACCGGTAACCTTCTGGCATATTTTTAGGGTGGTCCTATAGTGACAGGTTACTGACATGTCGCCTAAAACGTACCATAACCTATCTCCTCAGTCTGTTATTATAAACCCGACACCACACAGTAAATAGGGTTCTTTTGAATACCTACGGAACCCCAAAAAATCGGAACAATTTAACATTTTCATGGATGATATGAATAATTCGCTTTCGGTCTGCTTTGGATGCAAATTACGCAAGACTTGTTGTTTCAGAGAATCAATTTAGGAACTTCAACTCAATTTGAACTTCTTTCAATCCCAAGGGTATTGCTTTTAAATTCGGAAGCGATACCGAATTTTTGCTCACAAACTCTGTAACCCTGTTTGAAATAAAATAGCAACATTTTGCTGTGCCAATTCAGGATTTTGTCGCCGGCTAGCGGTAGACAGAATTAAAAGAAAACAAAGAGTTGGGTTTCATAAAACTATAATGTAGATTAACATTTTTATATATACATTTTATATAACATATTTAAAATACTAATAGTATAAAGCTGAAGAGTTTGTTTGTTTGTTTGAACGCGCTAATCTCAAGAACTACTTGTTCGAATTAAAAATTTATGTTTGTGTTGGATAGACCATTTATCGAGAAAGGCTTTAGGATATATAGCATCGCGCTGCAATCAATAGGACCGAAGAAATACTCCAAAATGTGGTAAAAACGGGGAAATTGCCCAAAATCACTATTTTACGCGAACCTCCGGGCGGGCACAGCTAGTACAATGTAGGAGTTTAATTTTAATCAAAACAGTGATCTATTACGCGTGCATGACTATGTAATACCTATCTGTCCCGGAATAACAAAAGCCAATCGATAATTTTGAATTTTATTTTTACTAGTGGCCAACTAGGCACCATGGAGTTTAGGCACTTTACAAGTTTTTCTTTTTTATCAATAGATAGCCCTATAAGCCAAAGCTGATATCTGTTATGGAAACCTGCCGTAAAAACATAGGCTTAGTGTTACAGTTGCTTTAGAAACTAGCTAGTTTTAAAAACATGCAAAGCGAAGGGAAATAACAATTTTTTAGAGTGCAGCACCGAAAAATCACGTCAACCGCTTTTCTATTGTTTATTTTTTATGAGCGTTTGTTTCTTGTTTTACAGTTGAAGGATTTTGTATGCATACGTTTTACTTTAAAGTGGATACGGGTATGGAAATTGGTTTTTGATAGAAGTTTTGAGCTTTGTTGACTATTGTAAAGCTAATGCTTCTGTTCAACGGCGAATTGTTGGCTTCGACAATGTTTCAATATTGGATAGTTTTAGCTTTTAGTGTAGTTAAAGTCCGATAGATCCTGAATCATGCTGTTAAGATGTTTCTACATATATATACAGTCACGCCTCTTTCCCACAGGGGTAGGCAGAGACCACTTTGTTCCACTTGCTACGGTCCTGACATACTTCTTTTGCTTTATCCACATTCATTAGTCTCTTCATACACGCTCGTCGATTTCGGGTACTCTTGACAGGTCAGTTTCTAAAACGTCCGCGATTTGGTCACGGAACGTCCGTCTAGGTCTTCCCCTCCCAACACACCCATTCACAGTTCCCAGATTTTTCTATGGCTGTATAAATAGGCTAAGATTTTCGATGATATGACAAGCAACAAAGTCTACAACATAATAATATAGACTACAAACGCACAATGAGAAGGATATTTACGACTAGATTTTATTTTTTTGGCTTATTTACCTATTTTAATGCTATTTAGCAAAACAAAACTTAACTGAAAAGAAAAACGCCCAACGAATCTAAAAACGCCGCTATTAATAGTGTGTACCTTTCATCAAAAAGTTTTTTTTTTTTTGCGCCCGTCGAAACAATATTAAGTTAAATTAAAATACTTTTTGAGCCACAGACTTAAGTTTTTGTTTTAATTATTTTTGCTTATTCGGCTTCAGTTACGAGAAATGAAATTAATTCGAAAACTTTGTACTTTTAGAACGCTTTTGTTTAAAATAACTAAAACATCAGGTATAGCGAAATAATCACACAATTATGCGGCCCCTTTTAAATGCCATTATTTTGCTTTCGCTCAGTACGTATACATAATTGGGTAAGGCTCAAAAAAATTGTACATAAATTAAGGGTTAATAAAAACAAAATCACGATCGCGTCACGTGTGTAACGAAAATTACCTATACAAAATGTATGGGTAATTGTCGTAACACAAAAGAATCAATTAACTTTTGTTTTTATTAAAGCCCTTAACTATGTACAATTTTTTTGAGCCTTACCCAATTATATGTATACGTGTATGCGTGACGTATAGGTACTAGGTACCCTATTTATCTTTTACTGTCTAACTGAAAGTGTGATACAAATCATCATCATCATCATCATCAGCCTATATACGGCCCACTGCAGGGCACAGGCCTCCTCCCAGTATGAGAGGGCTTGGGCTATAGTTCCCATGCGGCCCCAGTGATACAAATACTTATCATTAATGATGTTCAGTTTGTTTATTAGTAATGTTTAGAAGTGCCTAGTTTTGCAATCGCTATTTTATTTCTATCAGGCGCTACGTTTCAAAACATCTAAACTTAGTCTTGAGATATAGTAGGTATCATTATAACTGACAAATTGTTTTGTTTATGAAATCGAGTTTTGATATGATCCATACACACAATATAAATACCGTCACGCCTCTTTCTAACAGGGGAAGGCAGACACTACGATCCTGAATAGTGAATACCTCTTTCGCTTCATCAATCTTTTCATACTGGTTGTCGGTCTCGACTACCCTTGATTTGACCTTTTCGTACATAGAAAATCTATGTAATTAAGGAACAAACTGTTCCTTTATTGTATGAGCTAAACAAATCATAACAACATTTCCACTAAAGATGTGCGCGTTGGCAGCGACCGCCGCGGCTACTAGATGCTACATAACATTTGTATCCCCACATGGGGTAGGCAGAGCACAATTAAACACTACATAGTCAGAACCATTACTACCTTCGTAGCCACTTTTAGCATAACTTCAGGTTGGTATCTTACGACAAAAGGAAGAAACGGAGAGGTGTTTTTCTACACCCAACACCACACGTGCGCCTCATTTTTCATTACAATAAAACTCAATAACAGGTGCCCACTTGATATTTTCTCCGAGTGCAATCTCTTGCGACACGACGAAAACTTTCATAACATCCAAAACATCGCAGAAAATGTAAACCAATTTCAGTACAGCTTTTATTAAATTTGAATAATACAATTTCGCGGGCGGATGCAGCCAGCATGATAATACTAAGCATAATTCTAAATTTGCATTCGTGCTAGGATTTTGGGGGACAAACGATTTAGTTAAATAGTTTCGGCGAGAATTAGATTTGATTTGATTAAGAGCCCATTCAAACAATAAATCTTCAAATAAATTTATCCGTTTGTTTTATTTCAACAATTCTTTTTATTTGTTCACTTTTTTGTTCGTCAAACCCCCCCGAAACTAAATCCTGACTACGCCCGTGATTCTACATATATATATTTTCACGCCTGAATTCCCAAGAAGGGCAGGCAGAGCACATGAATTGAAAAATCCAGTGCCGCGTTTAGCAATTTTAGAGTAACCAGGTGGATAAACGTGATAATGCAGTGACAGGTTGCTAGCCCATCGCCCACAATACACTAACCCTTTCCCTGAGTCGACTCTTACAACACCCACGGGAAGAAAGGGGGAGGTGCTATTCTAACCCGGCACCACACGGGTAATAATATTGTTAATACGGATAATAATTTAATTCTCGTTTGGATAAATGCACTCTGGCCTTTCTCACATGGAGATATTCAAAAGCAGCTTTAAAAACACACCCACATAACGCAAATGAACTGTTAAAACGTCAGTAAAACAGGATTCCATAAACAATTGCGCAACGCCGGCAGAAGCTCGCACCGCATACGCCGAATGCTTGTTCCGAATTAGATTTTTTTTGTTTTCTTCTTTCAATCATGATGCGTATTAAAATGTTCGAAATTTTAAAGTAATGGTAGTATCGATAGTGATTTTTAACGTAAAACGTGTGTTATAATGCTATCATTATGATACACAGGTTTCGTGGTGAATCTTTTTGCTTATTACGTTTGAATGTGTAATAGGAACACTACGATTGGATGTAAGTAGAATAAAATATGTTCAATTTTTTAACTAAACCGTGAACAAATGCTGTGTCACTATGCGGGTGAACTAAACGTTTCCACAATGAATACAATTAACAGATGTCAAGTGTCCAATTGCAGACGTTTTATAAATCATCCACAATTGTGATTACGCGGCCAGTATCAATATAAACAGTACGCGCTTCACTCTGGCTCTCAGAGCTATTTATACATCTCGTTTGCTCTAAAATATCGTATAGAAAAGTAAATTTTGCGCGAACAACTATCGCATTTTTTGTTTCTTTCTTACTCTTACGTGTTGTGCAATTGTGTTGTTTTAATGTGGTGTTATCTTGTTATCAGTTTTTATGTCTAAATCGTGTGTGAGATTTTTATTCGGAATGGTTTAGGTAGCAATACTAATTGACGTCTTTACTTGACATTGAATGAGGTGTTTACTATTTGGATCAGCATTATCACCTACTATATTAACAACAATATCATAATCCACGGAATTGGCACAATAATTACATATTTGACTTTCAGTTAGCTTTAAAAGATTGTTTTTTTTTTCATATGGGTGTTATCTGGAACAACATAATGTTACGCAATAAAATCTGTCCATTTGTTGAATGGCTAACAAAACTCAGTGCATCGTCTAGTGTTTCTACGTTACATCGTTGTTTATTCACTCGCAATCATTTATAGCAATTTCATTAATGGCCATTA
>BHDV01002501.1:64578-78921 GCA_005406045.1 Adoxophyes honmai | reverse complement strand
TACATACATATTCTCATGCCTGTATTCCCAAGAGGGGTAGGCAGAGCACGTGAATTCAAAAATCCAGTGCCACGTTTAGCAATTTTAGGATAACTAGATCGTTAAACGTGATATTGCAGTGACAGGTTGCTAGCCCATCGCCCAGAATACACTAACCCTTTCCCAGAGTCGACTCTTACGACACCAACGGGAAGAAAGGGGGAGGTGCTATTCTAACCCGGCACCACACGGGACTGGGGTGTAATTCACTGTGTAAATCGATGATTAAACAACTTTTCTTTCCGTAATTAGTTACCCCTTCAATCTCCCACATAATTATCTGAGAGGTAGCTAAAAAATGTTATTCTAACTAAACCCAACTGGCAACTGCAAAAATAAACAAAGTTTCTATCCCATTCTAGAACAAAACAAAACACGTCACAGCTAACACGGTATCGCTCGTAAATTAAATATTTCAGTGGCGTTATCACGTCTCATATCGCATCATACACCGTAGTTGCAAGCGACTTTGTCATCTCGCACAAATACTGTCCCTGCTTTAGGGTCACTGAGCACTTTTGACTGGATGTGGATGGGCAATTAACTTAGTTTCATTTTATTTCTAATAGGAAAACCTCTGTCAATCTTGGGAAGCAACGTACTCTTGTAACTGTTTCAAAGTTATAGTTATTTTAAAGTTTACTTATCCTTACTAATATTAGAAGTCAGAAAATGAGTTTGTTTGTTTGTTTGTTTGTTCCGCTTTCACGCCGTAACTACTGAACCGATTGCTTTGACATTTTGCAGACGTAAAGATAGAAGTCCGGATTAAATAATAGGCTACTTTTTATCCCGGAAAAATTGATGTTCCCGAGGGAAACAAAAATATTGTTTGCTTGATAGATCGATATCGATCGATGATAGATCGATATCGATCGATGATAGATCGATGGCGCTGTGTGTCGTTTAAAACGAGAAGTTTTCTTATAGTTGTGCTTTATACCGCAATATAACCGAGTTCCACGCGGACGAAGCCGAAAGCTAGCCGGCGGAAAGCTAGTATAAAATAAATACGCCAGAAAACTGTCAGAAGAAAGAAACTGTCAGAGGTTTTCGCATTTAAAATATGTGTATTGGAATATAAGTTACATTGAGTGAAGATCAAGTTATGACCATGATGATGTTCCCAATCTGCACTAGACCTGCGTGGGAACTACACTGTCCGAGTGTGCTAAAAGCCCTGTGCCACGTAGTAAGACAGTTCTGCTGTTCTAGGACTTCTATGATGGACTATACATTTATTTTTTATTCACTTTCTTTATTATGAATTGTTGTAGTTCTTTGAAATACAAGGCAGTAAAGGACAAAAAAATACAGTAGACCTAATTATGTAATCAAACCTTCAATTCATACAAAGATACATATGATACATATCGTCACCATCGTAGAACAACGTCGGATTTACAAAATTGCAAAATCGGGTTTTATTCATAAATACATTTAAATAGTAACGCTTAATCGATGTGTATTTTTTTTTCTCTGAAATTATTAAAATTAAGCGAGTTCTAGACTTGGTATACAGACGGATCTAACTTTGACCCTCGGAACAATGACGGATTCGCGGATCCGCCGATATTTTATGGATGGTCTCGCCCTATAGACCCTTCAATCCCGCGACATATGCGCATTACCGTCTGTGTTCTAGGTTAAGTGGCTACATTATAGGTGAATTTTACTAAGTTTGTAACCATCATCATGACTTCATTACAAGCATAGTTTTTTGATTTACTGAATTTTTAGGGTAACGCAACTAAAAACGTCGGAATCTACAATTCGTCGTTTTACTATGGAGGTTGCATATATTTTACAAAATTTTATTTTTCTAATTAAATATTACTTGGATTAATTAAGAATAATTGTTGCAACGAAAAAATATGAAATGAAATTATTTATGTTTTTCAAGACGGAAATTCACATCCGACTTTGTTCTTTGTATTACAACGGAATTTCAACCGCAGTATTAACACAACCGTCTTTTTTAAAGGGACAAATTATGACATACGTCTCTGTTCCATTTCAAATTTCCTGATATTTATGTTAAAATGTAAAAATGTTAGCTTCAGGTCAAAGTAAATTGTAGTAGATAAAACACGATAAAACATTTTATCATTTTGTTTTTATTTTTTAGATAGGTACGTGTCCATCATCACATCACTTTTACCAGATGGGCAATCAATATTAACTTATTTTCAGACAACTTTCGAAATGAAGAAAGTGCAGTCATTATGTCCCTTGTAAAAATACTTAACCACAGTGTAGTTTGCAAAGACTCGTTTCTGCCTGCAAATACTATGTCACCAAATCCTTTTACAGTAGGCAGTCTGTCATCAGTAAATTCTCGGTCTACATCGCCTTTTACTTCTACTGCAAATGTTTTAAGCCCAGAGCTTAATATAACCCCAATATTGCCTAGTGATGATATTACTTCTCTACCGTCTCCATTCAATAAGCAAAAGCAATGTGATGACGCTTTTTTGCCCTCGACATGTTTCCGATTACTATAATCTCGATTCAAAAGCGTCAATTAATAGCATTGTACCAGAATGTCCAGCAATTATTAGGGCTAACTTACAAAATCGGGACAAAAAAACTTCCCTGAAATAAAGCAACGGGCTAACAGAAGGTAAAATGCTAAAAAACTTAGACTAACAGTAAAGTAGCAAAAAAGGGCGTGTTACAAAAATATCTTAGGAGTCAATGCAGGAACTTTATGTCAATGCAAGTGGAAATGTTCCACTAATATTTCGCAAGATGAGCGCTTCACTATATTTATAAAATTTAGGGAGATTAGAGACAGGGACAAACAATGAAACAATGGCTATATGTGGCAAACTATTCAACTAAAGAAAGTAAGAGCAGAACATTTCAAATTTTATGTACTTAAAAATGTACATTAGGCATCCATGAACGAATGAGAAAAACGGGTCAATGGAGATCAAAAAAGATTATGAGAGGATGCTACACAAACTATGGCAAAATTATCGACCAAGAATTGATTGACTCTGTATGTGCCCATGTCGAATCGTTCCTCAACACCCGACAATCATCAAAAAGCCTTAACTTAGATGGAAGTCTTAGTTTTGTCAGGATGTTCGAATTATACAAAGAATGGCCCGAGTGAGAGAAATTTGCCATTAGAGCTTATAGTTTGCAGCAATACAGGGATATTGTTAAAAAAAAAAAAATTATCTTTCCGTTTCCCCAAAAAAGACACTTGTGATCAATGCTACTTATTCAAAAATATAGGAAATCCACCTGAGAAAAAAGACTATGCTGCTCACCAAAATAACAAAACTATTGCAAGGGGATTAAAAATAGTGATAAAAATGAGGCTGGTACATCCAATGGCACGACATTACGCGCAAATGAGGTATTTTTACTATAAGGCTACAATTGGGACGAGCATGGCTAAACGTGGAACCAATTAAGGCAAGTTATTTTTATTAAAAATATAAAGATCTTTTAATTCTCTGCAAAACAGGCATAATATACCAAGCCAGCACTCACAACTTTTTCTTTCTTTACCTCATGGACGTAGTTCAGTAACAGACGAGCCTAATGACGGCACAGCATGAGCGAGCCAATTAAGTAAACCATTTAAATTTGGCAGGCAGACTGTTGTTTATTTTTTTTAATACTTTTTACGGAAATGCTCTATTATTATGATCTCATACTATGTTAGTGACTACACTCTATTTACATAAATATGTAAACGTTGTAAAGTTGTGTTTTTTTTAGAATTTATCGTTTATTTGTACTACAGATTTTTTTGCTACCGAGAGGTTTATTAATTTATTTTTTTAAAAAGCAAAAATATGGTGAATTTTAACATTTTTGTCAAGATTTAATTACAATCCGTCACGTAAATATTGCTCAGTTCCGCAAAACATAGACGTATAATCTACTTACGACGTACACCACTTGTGTCTCATCCGGAGGACAACGTCGGATTTTTACATTCGTCACTTTCGACTCCGTAAAATATCGACGTATGTGACTTTTCTCAAAATCTAATGAAATTTCAAAATTTTTCATCAATCAATAAAAAGCTAATCTTATTTACAAATATATCTGTGAATTTGAAACTTATATGACAATCCGTGTAAAAGTTATGGCAGAACGTACAAAATAAAATCTTCAAAGCGCTGTACTGTAAAGTTGTTGTTTTGCAAATCCGTCGTTGTCTGACGATGGTGACGATTTGTTCCGTGGATGTCGTAAGAGGCGATTATGAATAAAGTTTGAGTTTGCTATAAAGATGGGCTAGCGAAATGAGTTTTTTTTAATTTGTATTTTTTTTTTCAATTGAAACAGTAACATTGTGCTAAAAATGTCAACGTGATGTGGTTTTGTCTACGTTTAAAGGTTTACTTGCACTACTTACTTGCCTACTATGTATGTTTGTTATGTGAATGTAGGCACTTCCATCATCTCGTTGACTAAACAAATCACTATTTATCTACAAATAGAACAACATGAAATTTCGTTAAGTGTATTTAGTCTGCATTCAACCAAATGAGGCAAAATTTTTGTCTCAGAATAAGACATTCTTTACCCGCAAGTAAAAAAATTTTTCACTCGAAAAAAAGCGGGTAAAAGTCACTTATTCAAAGACTTATCCTTGTTTGTTTATCGACCCATGGTAAAGTGGGAGGAAACTAAGGATCAATTGGACATTGTCCAAACAGAAGTGTCCGACACAGTGACACTGTTATTAATGGTAATTGAGAAACCAGCTAAACATTATTGTCACGGAAGTATTATTAGTGGAAATGGCTTACGTCGACTCCAGTAAAATATTTTTACAAACTGATGATACGAAAGACCTCGTTTTCTAGATTTTATTTCACAAAATTAAAATAAAACAATCACGCCTATGTTCCCAAAAGGGGTAGGCAGAGTACACAAAACATTACATAGACAAAGCCGTTAAGTATTTCACTTATTGTAGCCACTTTTAGCACAATTTTAAGGAACCAAGTTAGTTACTATAATGACAGGTTCCTAGCCTTAAACCTTCATCTATTTTCTATAGTCGCCTCTTACATTTACGGAAGAAATGGAAAGGTCTTATTCTAATCTCTACACCATAAGGGAACTGCGCTTTCATACCTACCTTTTAAAATATCAGAATAAACTGTATTTTGTAGTGAATAAAAAAAAATGATTTGGTCGCCTCAAGAAAGCGCGTTTAGGTATGAACCGTGCGGAACTCCGCATAACCACGGAACGTATACCTTTACACATACCACATCCACCTAATTTTATGTGATCTGTGATTACGGCGGTAAATGCGTCAGCAGAATTTTCTACAGTGCCTATAAGCGTTGATAAGCGAAAAAATTGTAACGAAATCATAAGCGGTTTCGTTACAAATTAATATCACGTTACACTCGTCGTATTGCAAAATAGTATGCAATTTTATTTGCAAGCAAGTAGGTAGTTTATAGTATTTTGAACTCCAGTGCGAGTGTAATAATCGTATGGATACATATTGGTATTGAGTTTTATAGTAATGAAAAATACGGAGCCCCTGTGGTGTTAGGCTTAGAATTACGCCTCTCCGTTTCTTCCATGGATGTCGTATGTCACGACTGTAGAAATAAGTTAAGGTATGCTTTAGGCCGTAGGCTAGCAACCTGTCACTACCTTTTTCATCTGTTTTTAAACTTGTTTTGTGCTGGAAGTGGCTGCGAAAAGTGGTACAGTCTTGGTTTTGTTTATGTAACGATTTGTGTGCACTGCCTACCCCGTTTTGAATCATAGACGTGATTATTATGTACTTATATCTTGCCTGATCGAAACTATCAATTGTTTCCTTCCTTTCTTTATTAGATTCTAAAGAATCTTACTAATATTATAAACGTGAAAGTTTGTGAGTATGGATGGATGGATGTATGGATGGATGTATGGATGGATGTATGGATGGATGGATGTTTGTTACTCCTTCACGCAAAAACTACTGAATGGATTTTAATGACACTTTACAATAATGTAGCTTATACATCAGAATAACACATAGGCTACAAATTGTAATGATATTCTGTGAATTATCCAATATACGACGATAATTCTCAAGTAAGTCGGGTAAAATCTACCATTTCCGAGCTTTGGCGTCCGCTGTCAAAACCGTTGAAGTAGCGCGCATGCGCGGGGCAGACGTCACGCGTCGCTGAGTGCGCGACCCGACCGCTGTTATATTTGTCAAATGCGATTCAAAAATTATTTGTGTGATAATTTTAATGCCATAATATTAGTTCTATTCTACGCCACGCAATCCGAAATACTTATTCTGCGCAGACGAAGTCGCGGGTAACAGCTCGTCTATAATATACTTGTAATACGTTTACCTTACTATAGGTATTATTGAAAGCAGGTGTAGTTCACTTGTCTTGATAGTCTGAGAAGGATTTACAAAAGTGATCAAACAAAAGATAGCAAAAAAAAATACGTTACTCAACACATATTTACTATGCCTTAAAAAAGCAAATTGACTATCAAAATGATGCCGCAAGGAATCCGTTTTTAATTCTTATTTGTATTGCTATGTATATTTACGAGCATATACTCGTATGACAAAATCATCGATAGGTAGTTTACTAGTGCTTGTAGAGTAAATGCAAGTATGAAAAATGTCAACGTGTGTGTCCTGTCCCAACACCCCTCCATTTCTTCCGTGGATATTGTAAGAGGTGTCTAATATAGGGTAATCTGTCACTATTGGACCATTACCATCTGTTTTTAAACCTCAGCTAGAAGTGGTATCGAAACGAGAATTTATCGTAGTTTTGCCTATGTCACGTTTTGTGTATTCTGCCTACCTTATTGGGAAACAATATAATATTTGTGTGTTGTTGTGTTCAATGTCAAAAACTTTTCCCATTTTAACATCGAATTCCGATTTCTGATCGTGTCTCAAATTTGTAAACTTGTATTAGATGGCTCGTAGTCCAGACAACTCTAAAAACCCCTGCACTTGTAGGTTTTAGAAGATCAGTAGGCAACTTACTTGCTTTTATCACGTACCTAATCACGAATTAGGGCACCGTAAACATACTCAGAAACACCCATTAAATATAATTACTGTCCAAGGAGCGACTTGGACTCGAGGATTTCTAAACACTAAGTACGTGATTTTCGGTTATATCTCATAAACTGTAACATCGAGAAACTTGTTTTCCTGTTAACTTTACGGAAACCTCTATAACGTATAATTTCAGATTTTTCATTTCACAAACTGCGGAGATAAGGTTATAAAATGTAAATGTCGTTCGTTATCTTCGGGAAAAGGCCAGTCATGCTTTCTCTTAACTCTTTTGAAGTTATAATTTCTCGATACGTCATTGGGTAGTAATAAACAGTGACGCTCTCTCGCGAACAATACGACCAATGCGTGGGGTAGAATATGTGAAAAAATGCTATGCCTGAAAGGGCTCCACTATTTTTACGAGGATTTGTGTCTCAATGCTTAGTAAAGGCACACCTCCTTTGGACTTCCAACTCTTTATCAGCACTTAAGCCTGTCTAATTACCTCTAAACGCATCAAAATCTTCCCGCAATCTTTGCCTTGGTCTGTCGCGACTGCGATGCTCATCTCATGGCACCCTTTGTGGTGAGCTGTGCTCTTTTTTCTTGAGGATTGGCGACGGATTGTTAAGCTTGCCACCAACCCTAATGTGACCACAACGACCACAACAGAACAGTGCCGTTCTTTTGGGATGCTTGGGCAGATATCGCCAACCCAATCTCAATCTAGTTTGGCGGTTTTTCTACGCACGTCTGTGAAGCCAGTTGTGGCGCACAGTGTGGTGTTTCGGACGCGATCCATCTTCTATTAAATATGATAAGATAATATCTTATCATATTATGATCATCATATTTAACAAAAGCCCCTTCTATACACTTACCTACAGTTTCTTTATTTAGAAACGGCTTAATATCCGAACTAAAGGTAGGCTAAGCACCTAAACCATTACATACACAAAACGATGATTAGTTCATGTTACATCTTTAGCATAATTATTTGAGGTTTAAAATAAATGATAGTTTTAATAATAATAAAATGCCTAGGTATATCCTTAGCCCTGTCGGATACGGATTGGGAATAACACATCTCCTATTCTTCCGCAAATGAGTCATAAGTTATAGCAAATAAATTCTGATAAAACATAAATAAATTGAACTTACTTCTCTTCGACGGAACCACATACCTTGAAACAAACCACTTGTTTACTCGAAAACATCCAGTCACCACCATCCCATTCATTAATTCTTATCCAATCATCCGATTTCATCACATCTCCTGAAATGACGCCACCACCACGTCGACATTTTATTTATCGCTATTAAAATATTTATTCACAGCTTTCCCATCAGTCTTGTTTAAATAAGAAGTCAAATTTATACTTGATAAAACTAGAAGTGGCGAATACTGACGAGTAGTACGCGAGCTATCTTCAATCCGAATATTAGTCGAGCAAAAAGTGGACCACGGAGTGATTTAATGAGGTTGTTGGTTGTGTTTTGATTGGAAGAAGTTAGTGTTGAGTCGTGTTGTCTTATGATTTACATTAACTATGAGTGAAGACAAGGAGAACGGTAAAGGTAAGTTGAAACTATTATGTTACGGATATTGTTCGGTTTTTATTGTACCATAAGTATGGATTATTGGAGTATTGGATTTTGTGGTGTCGGGTTTAGAATAACACCTCTCCATGTCTTCCGTGGATGTTCAGATAGGCGACTAAGGGTTTAAGTGTGCTTTCGGCGATAGACTAGCATCCTGTCACTATTGTACCTACCTGATAACTGAAAACCTAAAAATATGTAGAAGTGGCTGCGAGATGTGACATAGTCATAATTTGACTGTGTAACATTTTATATGCTCTGCCCCTATGCCTACCCCATTTGGGGATACAAGCGTGGTATGTGTGTATGTATTGTATATAAGGAAGCCATACGAGCAAGATCATTTACGGTAAACGTTCAGTTTCTTGATGCTGTACTAGTATTCGTCGACATACATCGAGTTGATAATAATAAGATAAAAACGATTATTTTTAACAACCTTATTTTCGCGATAGTAAACACCTATACGGCTTTCATATAAATGTAGATACAATACCTACATTTAAAAAAATTACGAGTTTCAAAGCAGTGTCGAAGTGTTTTCAATGTATTTTCTCAACTGATAGTTAGGTGTGGTGATCATAATTGCTTATGGATGCAAGCAAGGCGGATGGCAGATGTGTTGCCTACCCAATCCAAATGCTAATGATATATGAAGTTTTAGTTTGTGGTTAATTGGACCAGTACTCAATGCTGGCAAAAATCGAGACTTCCAACAATATGCCAACTCGAAAACTTTTGGTCATTGGCTCTTGAAGCAAACAGATAAATTTTCCGTGCGTCGAATTATTGACTGTTCTTTAAAGCTGCCTGTGATTTGAGATTAATATTTCTCGCAGGCAGTTTTGCCAATTTCTAGAAGTTAGAGTCCCTAGACTCAAAATCGAAGGTCGCTAAAACTATCTGCCAGAGGTCACCGGCACTGTGAAACATTGGGATAAGTGAAAATAAATCTACGAAATATATTAGAAGATAGTAATCAGATTATATTTTAAAATATGTTTAGGTGCGATAACGTATAATAATCTAATTTTAATTAGGTACCTACATTATTTAAAGCGACACATTTTTTTTAGTCAGTACCTAAGTCTTAAAAGTTGTCACTATTAGCGACAGAGCAAGTAAATTGGCAACATTGCTCAAACGAACCGTAGTTAGCGGAGCTGAAAAACTTACATTCGAAATGAAAATTCTAACTGTATTGCGTTGTAATCTACAAAATGTTCGCACAAGTTAGCGTTTTGTTTTATTGTTCAATTTAACGTAGGAGCAAATTTCTAAATAAAAAAGAGATTTTTTCAAGGTGAAGTTAATTTAACTCGTTAGGTTCTTATTCAATTTACAAAGTTTTCTTTAGGACTTGTTAGTACGTAGTAGATTATTTTTTGTTTTAAGAGACATAATTATCTAATATAGGTGCTCAATTGGTACATGCCTTTGTACGTACCTACATAATAAATATACCTAATTAATTATCAATAAAATATGCAATTACTTAAGTACTTTGTTTATTTAGCTGTTATACTCTTTGTATTATACAGGGTGACACAGAAGACGTAATACAAAACCATTTATTTATAGAAGTTACCTTAATACTTAAAGATCCCACCATGTCCCGTATTGTTTAACTAATTGGAAGTATCGTTTTTCATTTTTTTAATTAGTCCTGTTATTTTCTGCTCCTCATGGTTACCCTAACACAACTTGTTAAGTGTAAAAAGTTTGAAATCAGTTTCATAGTAAATACTCTTTTATCTTTGCCGGTAATTGATGAATAAAACACATTCTGACACGGTGACGTTACTTGTCATAACAAACATCTCGAATTGATTTCTAGTTTTTATGAGTTTCTCTCCCAAAAATGTATCGAATTGAATAAGTTCAAGTTTAGTGTTATGTTACGATGTCTTTTGCCTATCCGTACACCCATATTAAGCTGTTGGACATGGTGGCACTTTATTTTAGGTCATCGATCACGGTGCAAACACAAACCCTGTTTCGCCTAAGATACCCCGAGTCTCCAACTCCAACCCGGCTGTTATAAACTCTACAGTCCAAAATTTGAGGAGTTTTGGTCAATTTAGAGTTCCAGTACATACTCAAAGTAGAGAAAACTACGATATTCAGACGCTATCAGAACGAGAGCACTCAGGTATTTGCAACGTTACCCAGAAGCCAGCACTAGAAAAGCGGCATCACGATTTGGGACAACTCTATTTGGCGTCTGCTAAACACCGAAGGATTTCATCACTTTTATTTCTAAAGGGTGGACGACATCGTTTTAGCAGATACCCCAGAAGGGTGCAATTTTGCCAGTGGTTGCTATCAAACCTACACCAGAATATTTTGTGGACAGATGAAGCCACTTTTAGCAGGCTAGGTTTGTTAAAATAAATATCCACAACGAGCATTGGTAGTCCGACGTAAATCCTCATCTGCTGAGATTATTTTCAAACTCGCTTTTCGTTAAATGTTTGGGCGGGAATCCTCAACGATTGTGTCATAGAGCCATATTTTATTACTTACCCTAAACTGAACCAAGTACAAAGACCTGCTAAGAAATGTACTACCAACTCTACTGCAAGAAATTCCACATCATAACATAGAAAACATGTATTTTCAACAAAACGGGGCTCCAGCTCACTTTTCTTTGCGGGTTCGTGTCTATCTCTGAACCAACAGTTTCCTGACCGCTGGATTGGACGCGGTGGTCCAGTCGCGTGGCCGCCCCGTAGCGTAGTTTTTTGTGAAGTGACATCAAAAGGCGTATAAATTTACCAACGAGGATACAACACCATCATGCAAGAACTCCGTGAAAAAATAATACAATCTTTAGATGCCGTCGTAGAAAACGAGTTTGTACTCGGTAGACTGAAGTCGAATCTAAGACGACGTGCAGACTTGTGGTGCCGAGAGGGTGGTGATCATATCGAGCACCTGTTTACGTACATTTAAGAACTTTACACAATTTTATTATGTAGTTTAAAAATAAAATTTAAAAACAACTCAACTTGGCTTATTATTCGAATGAATGCATTATTAGAACTTGCTGAAAGCACCTAGTATCGCAATTATTATTACCTGACACTGAGTGCCGAGATAAAATTATTTTACAAGTTGATATGACAGCTAATCACTTGCTGTAGGGTGTCCATAATTCAAGATTTAAATTTTTACTTTTGTTAGAAATTTAATAAAAGTTAAGCAAGGCCAATCTTAATAATTCACTAATCGCATTACATTATTTTTCAACAACTGAGTCGGATAAGCTGGTTTTGTATCACGTCTTCTGTGTCACCCTGTAGATAAAGATGAAACATTTATGAAAAGAAATTGTATGTGTGGGTGACATGTTTGCATAGACAATAATTATCAGAAACTCAAAATTACTTGCATTACTTTTTTGTATTTTGAACACGTGTCCCACATACTTTTCATGAGGCGTATAGACGTAGCATTACATTCGAGCATTAGTTTTGTTTGTTACTAAAATCATATATTTTAACCCCATTCATCGCCAGCTCCCAGAAAATTTTCCCAACCTTAACTTTTTCAAATGCCGCAGCACATTTGCGTTTAAACGCCTGCAAATCTAAGACAACGGCACTCAACTGGGCCTAAGTCACGTAAACGCATAATATGTTTTTCGGTAGCATTAAATGCGTAAAGACAATACTGTTATATTCAGAACAGCTTCCCGATTAATGTCAAAATAGTTCTATAACAAGTTGTATTAATAGACTCATCTCCGGTTTGTTCACCTACAGATAGAAAAAAGTCAACACAAAGACAATCTGTCACTTTTATATCTTTTGCATAGTCATAGACAGATTAATGAGTAATATAGGGAGGTGCTGTTAGTTCTCAAGTAATACAAAAAAGATAAGTTGCATTAATTTACAGTAGTATAATACAATAGTAGATACAATGCGTAGCGACATTATAGTCCTACGTATCTGCACTAGAGTTTAAAAACCTCTAACAGGTTAAACATTTACCTTAGGGTGCATTAAAAAAAAGACAAAAAAAATTAGTAATAAGTTACTCTATAATCGTGAGCAATTGTTTTTTATCTAAAAAAAAACGCATAAGAGTGATTTATTCCAATGCTTTTGTTCTCATTTGGTTCAATCGACTCGTAGAAATATAAAACAGATAGGTACTTTGAATTGTGCTCATAGGTGTTTGGACCAAGTGAAGTCATAAAAAATGCATTTGAAACTGACTGTATCCTAGTATCTCAAATTTTTTGGTTGATTTAGGAGACGTAGCCTCGGCAAACAGGGACATAAAATTGTTTATTGACTTTTTTCTCTCTTTCCCAGAAAATGGAGCTGTTGTCACTCCCATGCAGATACTTGAAGAAGCCCTGGAGTCATGCAAATTCGGCCGATTCAACTGCAAACTTATGTTTGCAACACTCATGGCAGTTTTTGCGTATACCAGTGTTACCACAACGTCCTCCTATATACTGCCGAGTGCTGAGTGCGACTTAGACATGAGTATCATGCAGAAGGGGTTGCTGAATGCTGTGCCGTTTGTTGGTAAGTGTTACTACAACGTCCTCCTATAATACTGCCGAGTGCTGAGTGAGACTTAGACATGAGTATCATGCAGAAGGGGTTGCTGAATGCTGTGCCGTTTGTTGCTAAGTGTTACTACAACGTCCTCCTATATACTGCCGAGTGCTGAGTGCGACTTAGACAGGACTGTTATGCAGAAGGGGTTGCTGAATGCTGTGCCGTTTGTTGGTAAGTGTTACTACAACGTCCTCCTATATACTGCCGAGTGCTGAGTGCGACTTAGACATGAGTATTATGCAGAAGGGGTTGCTGAATGCTGTGCCGTTTGTTGGTAAGTGTTATTACAACGTCCTCTTATAATTATACTGCCGAGTGCTGAGTGCGACTTAGACATGAGTATCATGCAGAAGGGGTTGCTGAATGCTGTGCCGTTTGTTGGTAAGTCTGTAGGGGATATCGACTGGGTTAAGAATATTGGTCTATATCTGAATCTCTCACGTTTCGTAATCTATTTTTGCATTCCCTAACGTTTTATGTCATAATGATCATTATCCTATAAATATGCAAAGTTCGAAAATTAAACACTAAAAACTGTCGTTTAAAAAACAAAGTGAAGTTATTCGAAATTTAAACGCGGTTTTTTTTAACGACGGATAACGAGGCTAAAACTGTATTTACGTTTAGTCAAGTAAATGTCAGCCATTTTGTGAGTCAAGCGTGTACTCGAAACAAGCCCTTTAAAAATCACACTTCATTTGTTTCCGATAGAGGTCAAGCCCGTTTGCTCAGAATTTTCGGAGCAAAAAAAGAATGAGATATGAACTGCTACAGATAAGCAATAAACGATATAAATCTTTCCAGGGCAAGTGGGGGCCGCTCTGTTTACCGGCTTCGTCACGGATGCCTTTGGGAGGAAGATTTTCCTCGTGTGGGGTCATATTGGCATTTTTCTGTGTACCGTCATCGAGGGTACCAGCCAGTCGTACTGGATGTTGCTTTTCGGGAAACTGCTCGATGGTATATTGTAAGTATAATAATATGTTTTTTTTTTAAAGAGGATTAATTTTGTTTAGAATAACACCTCTCCATTTCTTCCATGGATGTTGTAAGAGGCGACTAAGGACATAGGTTAAGGTATACTTTAGGCGACAG
>BHDV01002501.1:38442-59337 GCA_005406045.1 Adoxophyes honmai | reverse complement strand
AATTTTTTTTTTATTTTTCCCAGAACTGGTGTAAGTGGGCCTTTCACCCGGTCCCAGATTATCGTTGAGTTTTGGGACACCCTGTTATAATGGGGTCAGTTTGCTAGCTTTTGTGCCGTGTGGTGCCGGGTTAGAATAGCACCTCCCCCTTTCTACCCGTGGGTGTCGTAAGAGTCGACTCTGTGGTTAGTGTATTGTGAGCGATGGGCTAGCAACCTGTCACTGTAATATCACGTTTGACCATCTCTGGTTACCCTGAAATTGCTAAACGTGGCACTGGATTTTCGAATTCATGTGCTCTGCCTACCCCTCTTGGGATACAGGCGTGAGAATATGTATGTATGTGTATGTGTATGTTTGCTAGCTTGTCGCTGGTCTTACCAAACCAGTCGACGCCTTTTCGTCAAAACACGGGTAGAAAAAGCTTTATATCAACGCAATAAGAGCGAACAAGACGTCAATTGGCTCTGCCATTCTCGGTCGAGCGAGCCGAGCCAATTGACGTCTTGTTCGCCCTTATTGCGTTGACTAAGCTTTTTTCTACCCGCATTTTGCCGAAACGGCGTCGACTAATGTGGGGTGACCCTAAAGCATGACTGTCATTAGTCGCCTCTTACTCCAAAACTCGACTACAATTACAAAGTAAGTGTGATCCCTCTGTCAAAAAATACTCATACTAACTATTTAATGATGTCAATCGTCATAAAACTACGAAAAAAACATTTTCGACACAGCGGTGGTACCACAATGAATAGCAAAATTTTCTTCTTCAAACAAATTTAAGACAGTAAATATATGTATTTGATCAAGATAATTCAGACACGTGAAGCGTTTATACTGATTATTTCTTCAACATGCAAGAAGGGGTTCGCTTTAAAATGGTGTAGAGGTAGAGACAGTTTCACTGAGAATAGGCAAGACGACTAAAAAAACTGTTTTGTCCGTCAGATAGATCACCAAAAAATATTAAACATTTATTTCTGTAACAAAGAAAAAATGACGATAATACAGCGCTTAAAATTTCGCGTGACGTCTCTATAAGCTAAGCGTCCACTTGTCGGTATCGTACGCATCGGACGTATCGCACGCAACGGATTGCAGTACCTATTCTTTGTATAGAAACTCATACAAGTGTGTCTACCTGTCCGCATCGCACGCATCGCATTTCGCCATACATCTGATTGAACCCGATGCGTCCGATGCGTGCGATGCGGACATGTGGACGCTTAGCAATATGGTGCAAGTTTTACCTAGGTGTGACGTTACGAGGCCCCACTCAGAAAGTTTGATGTCTCGTATTTTTCATAATCTAATTTACAATTAAAAATTACATATTTTAGTCCAGTCAACATCCCTATCCCATAATATCCGCTATTTTTTTAAAGTTATTATTTTCTTTTATTTCAGCTTAAGTTTCACCTTCAGTCCAACTGCTGTGATGGTCACAGAGTTTACTCACAAGGGCGTAAGAGACAGAGTGCTTCTTGTGTACTCTTCTTTCATGTCTCTGTCGCTGGTGGTGTGTGCTTTGGTGGCTTGGGGTCTACTTCCCCGGCCTTGGGACTTCATAATCACGGAAGGATATTTCGGTAAGAATTTGACGTACCTATCAGTGTAGTTTTAGAAAAATCCCTTTCTTCTGCGTAGTATTTAATAGTTAGGTACTTGTGGCTGTTGCATAATAAAATGCATTTATATACGAGTATAAAGCCAAGGATACACTAGGGGACAAATGTCCCGCGATACGTGTCCTCAGGAACGTCGGGCGAAGTAGCGCGACGTTGCCGGACTGCGCTCGACATATCGCGCGACACGTGTATATACGCGGATATAAGTCGCGCGACGTCGCCAGATATGTTAGGAGACATCGGCCGACTTCGCTAGACATGTCGCCGACACAATGTCGCGGGACATTTATCTCCTAGTGTATCCTTGGCTTAAGTTTATTCAAACGCCTTTATAGGCGAAAAAGAATCAAGAATGTTTTAATGCTAAAATAAATGTTTTTTCAATTCGGTATCAAGAGCAAAATCGATTTTAATAATAAAAAAATGATCCTTAAAACTCACGGTATGTTTTGTTGAAATTGGAAAAAAAAGAATAGACTTTTTACAAAATCGCCAACCTATTCCAATACAAAACTTTATTCTAATTTAATCAGTGACAATCACGATTCTTCGCTGTTGTATTTCGGTACTTTTTTTAATTTGTTTTTTTTTTTTGTTCTATAGCTTACCACTCTTGGAACATTTATTTATACGCATCATCCATCTGGAGTCTGGTAGCAGCGCTGATGTACTGGCATTTGCCAGAGAGCCCCAAGTTCCTCCTCTCTCAAGGCAGGGAGACAGAGGCCTTGGACGTCATCAAACGGATATACCATGAGAACAGTGGCCAGCCCAAGGAATCTTTTCATGTAAGAAAAATACATAAATATTCTCACGCCTGTATTCCCAAGAGGGGTAGGCAGAGCACATGAATTCAAAAATCTAGTGCCACGTTTAGCAATTTCAGGGTAACCAGATGGTTCAGTGATAGGTTGCTAGCCCATCGCCCACAATACACTAACCCTTTCCCAGAGTCGACTCTTACGACACCCAAGGGAAGAAAAGGGGAGGTGCTATTCTAACCCGGCACCACACGGGTCATACGTACTTCACCCCTGTATACTCAAATGAGATAGGTAGACCAAACGAAACCATACATAGTTACTCATGTTTCACTCGCTATACTATACGCAACTAACGCCAATTCCAATTTTGCAATGTAGCGGAAAATTTCATACACTATACTTTTTCTCTTACATCGATGTCGCCTGTGATTCCAAGTAACAAAACCATAAAAAATCCAAATTTACATTCCTCTTTCATCACGCGTGTACTCCTATTCAATTTCTATGAACTCCCAACCCTTGCCAATTCCACATTAACATCATTCCACAATTAGTTCCCCACAACAAAGACACCGTGAACCTTTCAATCTATTTTCTAAAACATAGTTCTAACTTCCAAAAAGAAAAAGGACATAACTGGCTTGATTTTGTTAAGGAGATGTGCCGTTTTTATAACTAAAGCGGAGTTGTCAGGATCGAAATACGCACCGCTAGTTTCGAATAGGGCTGGAATTGGGAAAACACATAACGATCCCCAGTTAATGACGGCACCCTAATAACGGAACCCTTTCAAGCCTTCTACGACCGTCTCGTTAGTTTTATGTGCCGGTTCCTTGTTGCTTGTTTTCTATTTTTTTTTGGAAATAATTACGGGAATATTGATAGTGGTGGTGGCTTGCAAGAATCGCGGTTCTACAATTTTGTGCGTGACTGATAAAAACAAGTCGCGAGATGCCTTTGTTATACTTTTTAAGAACCTTTGATGACCAGTGTCAAAGTTGAAATTTATTTGTGTCAGATGAAGTAGGTATTAGTTATACATAACATGTTGTGTTTAACTTTTATCAGCAAAAAATACGCCATTAGAATACATAACTAATTAAAATAAGGGTCTCAGTTCTACCTATAACTTACTTGCCATAGGAATCGATACACTGGGGTATTTTTTTAACGAATTAAAAAAGCATCTTTTCGACGCGCCTAGCGACCAACATTACGGGCTGGCAGCTTCTCCCCAAAAAAAAACATAGCTGTTCTAATGTTGAACGCTGCCAGGCTTTTAGGCAACATGTTTTTGTCATAGGGGCCCATGTTTTAGGTCTGTTTAGAATATTTCCGGTCAGTTTTAATTTGAAATGGATGTGTAGTTCACAAAAAGTTCAAACTTACCCTTAATATTTTTTGTCCTTCATAAAAGACATTGGGCAAGACGAGGATCTACTTTTATTTGTATTAAAAGTTGTGATGTTATTAAATTTGTATAAAATTGTGTTTTTCAGATTAAGTCACTGAACTCCATGGGGACGTTTGTGACTCCAGAAAAGACCAGCATCAAGAAACAATTGATAAACGCTCTTTATTTATCTAAAGAACTATTCCGAAGGCCGTTAGTCTTCCAACTTCTAATATTCTCAAGCTCGACGTTTGTTAATTTACTGGCGTGAGTATTATATTTGACAATATTATTATGTTCATCTGATGTTACAAATGCGTGATAGATGTCGCTCAACGCATATGGTCGACTACCGGGACATTGAGGGTATTACCAGAACAATCGATCGATCGTCAACCGACGGCATCGATCGATGGTAAAATGAAATAAAGCTGGAGTTAATCGATCAGCGTCGACTGGTCCCATCGACCGGCAATCGATCGGTTGTCTATTGTCTAGTCGACCGATATCTGTCACTCAATTAAAGCTCCAAAAAAAATGCAGAAATAAAAAAGTAATTCTCAAAATTGGCAAGGGTACAACTTAAAATGGAACTGCCCATTTGTCCATAACAGAGGACTACAAAATTTTGTGACCACTTTTTTGAAAAACCGTGAGACAATTTTACTTCGGCGTTAATAACCACTTTTCTTCTCCTTTCAGGTATTCTTCTCTAAGGCTCTGGTTCCCACAGATCTCTACGATAATAGAGAATTACCAGAACAAGCATGGCGGCGAGACGTCAGAGTTTTGCATCATGATTGACGGGTACACCAGCGAGCTGGCCAGAAACGCGTCTATTGCTCTGGAGAACAGTGTCGCTGATATTTGCGTACCGGTGAGTTCATGTTACCCTAGTACAGTAAAACTAATTATTTTTCGTAAAATTTTCCAATTGTCCACTACCACACCAATCACTCAGGAACACGCCCAGGTCATCTCCGTCTGGGCCTGTCTCATCGCTACCATTGTGGCTCCCATTCTGATGATTGAAAGCATACAACATATATATTTTTATATTTTTCCAGCACCCCAGTGGGGCAGATACGTACATCAACGGCATCATCCTCGGGGTATTATCAGCTGTCTTAATTGGCATCAGTGGCACGTTAGTGGACATCCTAGGCCAGAAGCCACTAATGTTCGTGCTCTTCCTAGCGTGCTCTGTGTGCTCTGCAGCATTGTATTGGACAACTGCTTCCATACAAATAGCCTTGCTACTCGCAGGGACTTGTGCTCTCATGCAATGCGCTCTAAGTTTGCAGAACAACGTGTTTGTGAGAGTAGTTCCTACTTCAGTGAGGTATGTACTTTTTGCTTATTTTTTTAAGGAAAGCAAAAGAATTTTGAGCGTGAAACAGTCCTATACGACCATTTTCCAAGCAACTCTACACAGTTCTACCGTATGGTGTCGGGTTTAGAATAACACCTCTCCCTTTCTTTCGCGGATGTCGTAAGAGGCGACTAAAAGGTTAAGGAATATTTTAGGCGACAGGCTAGCAACCTGTCACTATACCTGCCAACGTAAAACCTAAAAATATGCTAGAAATTGACACGAAACGTGGAAATAGTCTTGGTTTGGCCTCTATAGCGTTTCTTATCTGCCTATCCCATTCGGGGATTCCAGCGTTGATGTACGAGTATGTATGTATATCTACAGTTGTCTTCTGACGAGACAGAATAAAAGAAAAAAGTTGACGGACCTATATTCCAAATTCAAACTTTTTTCGGTTGACAGATTTTGAGTACGCAAAACATTTTGATGTTGTAAATCCATTAACCCTTCGTATGCGGGAAATGAAAAATATACTGCATTCGAGCCTCTTCTGTTTCAGTATCTACAAAATTATGGTGATTAAAATAAAAATAAAAAAAAGATATACTTAAAATGGAGCAGATCTGCTCCGTAGCATACGAGAGGTTAAACAAACCAGTATCTATGATTTTACCGTGATAGGAAGTGTCAAAAGTTCATCGCTTTATAATTGAGGGTAACTTAAGAACTTACCCTTGTGTAGTCAAAATCAACCCCGAGTACAAAGAGCAAGTTCCGAAACCACCAAAGTTTGGTAGTTACGAATTATAATACCTCGATTAAACATTGTAACACGATGTTAGCTGGCTTGAGGCTTGACAAAGGTGTTTCATTGTTAAAGACGTCGGTTTTTAAAGGTTATTAATGTGACTTTTGCATAATAAAAGACTATACGAGGGTAGTTTACAAAATGATGCTTAACATTATCTACATTCAGAATATCGACACCTACGCAGAAGGTCGTAACGTTAAATTTGTAACTTTTCAGGAGAGCGATTTTAAAACAATTTTGTGTGTTTTGCAAGTTATATGACACTTATTGATTAAATTTTTGGTTCAATCTAGGCGCAGTGGTTTAAGTAACAGAAAAAAAAATATTTATTGCAATATAAATTATTATTTCGTTAATATTTAACAAAATTTAAAGTTACAACTTTATTCTTTTTGTCTAAAGGTCGTATAAGTATGTTACGACTGTTTACGTCACATGAACAGGTTGTATATTATGGTCGTAAGTACGAAGTAAAAAGTCGTAACTACGATTTGTACACATGCATAGAGTCGTAACTTCATAGTTACGACGATTTGCACGGGGTACGGATGTTTGTGGCGTATACCTTTGCCAAGATACGACGTCGTAAGTCTGCTGTCATAAGTCGGACCGCGGCTTAATAGAACGGCGCAAATCGTCGAATGTTGTAGTGCGACGGTTTGCGTGGGACAATTCAAATGATATGACTTTTAGCGACTAGAAAACTCAGTAAATAACAAACATATTTACATTTTTGTTTCTGGAAGTTGTAGTTTGGATTAAAATAAATACAATAAGCCAAAAATCTCGTTTTTGGCAAAAACAGCGTTACGACCATTTGCGTCGAAGGTGTCGATATGCTTTCTTTGAATATTATTCAAAATATTACAATAAATGTAGATAAAGTTATGCTATGCCACTGTACTTAATTAGTAACTAAAATACTCTTTATCCTTTATGAATTACGCTTTGACCGACTCATTTTAAAAACTTACTCGCATACATGTTAATGTCTTTTGATACCTACTATAACAAACTTGGTCACATAGAAGCTGTAAGCGAAGATTCGTACACGGGTTAGACTTCCTGTCTTTTTTCAACGTCTCTAGTTAGACAGTGACAGAATAATCCATCACACGCGCCTCGACTCCCACTTTACTGCTACATCATCTGATATTGCAAAATTGACATTATTTTGGTTTCTTTTTTTAGGACTTTAGCCCTGTCATTCAACATAATGATCGGGAGAATAGGATCTCTAGTGGGAAGCGTGTTGTTCCCAGTCATGCTGCAAGCGGGATGTATGGTGCCATTCATGACCTTATCTATAATTACGTTGTGTAAGTAAACATTTTTTTTTCGACTGTGTAAGATTTAGACAACACTAAGTAGAAGAATTTGTAACTACGCTTATGGTTTGAATTACCTAGACGTTTCGGCCACATGACACTCACCGTGGTCATCTGTAAACTTACAGTGGTCAGATGTGTCTACCACGTAGTTATAAATATGAGTGGGAAACAGTAAAGTTTAAAACATTAAACAACAGAAACATATTTAAACAAACAAACATCATTGAACATAAAACTATCATGAGACTCAATCATCTTCAAAAATACGACAACATCTTAAAACTAATAAATTTTATCATTCTAATTTAATTTAATGTCCTGAACGTAAAATTCAACTTTATAATGACATTTGTCCTTTATATAGGACATCAGGCGGCACGAGGCCCAAAATTCTTTTCATTAGTTAATGAAAAACAATCTTGACCTTAACAAAGTGGGTTGTCCTACTCGTCCATTTCGTAACTTCCCTTAAAAAATTGGTCTCCAGACCACAGAACACTTTTAACTATCAGTACGTTCACATAGTTTTTTAAATCTTAATTAATTCGGTAGTTATCTCCATGTATTCCAATATTTCTGTGAATTTCGCAAGAGGCGACTAAGGAAATCAGGCTAAGGTTTGATTCAGACGACAAGCTTGCTACTTTTCACTGTTATTTATAAAAAGAGGTATACCTCTTTTAGTCTTTTGAAAAGTTTTGTCTACATTATGCCAATGCCACTCTTCATGCCTATATTCTCAATGCGAGAAGGCTGTCCACACAAAATTTCACGTAGACAAAAGCATAACCTATTATTAAAAAATAAATTATTAATTTTGCATTTCTATGATCTGTTAATTGATGTTCTCATTCATTAGAAAATGGCACGTCATTTTAATGTGTGAAAAAATATAAAAATCGTAAAAACAATGAAAAAGTCCCTGAGCTGTCTTTCTCAACACACTAAACTTCTGGCTGACTAACTTCACCGATTTACAAAATATATCAGGAACATTGTGAACCACTGTTTAATGTGGCATGCATACACTGTGCCGTCTAATCTTAAGGGATCGGGAACCATCTGGAATTGTATTCCGTATTCTATTGCAGGTGTAGCCGCCTTGGTGTACTTCTTCCCCAATCCGAGCAAAGAGAATCGCGGGGCCGGAGACAAGTGATACTTAGCTTAGTTTTAATAAACATTTTTTTAGAAAGACTGGCTTTTATTTTTGTTAGAGAGAAGGTTGTGATGATTTTCACATGCATGCGATCGATAAAACTGCGTGAATAATCAGTTTTCACAGATAAATGGTACATGCCTGTATAATGACGAAGGTTAGACGTTCAATAAATATTGTCAATCTTCAATATTTATCTCATATTGATCGTCTAGTCTTGATAAATATTGATGGAAAATACACTGAATTAATGAACAGATTGTGATCCATCAGTATTCTCATATTGAAGATTGACAATATTTATTAAACGTCTAGCTTCGCCTAAAGAACACGATAGCTACATGCAATGACTAGCGGCAGCTGCGGTAGTCGGCGGACAGTATAGTGTGAAGACGACGTTCATTGACCGAAGTACCTAGTCTGGAACACATGCGATGACTGCATAAAGTGAACAAATCAGTGTAATTGTTCCTCAAAAAGATAATAATCTATATTAATAGTATAAAGCTGAAGAGTTTGTTTGTTTGTTTGTTTGTTTGTTTGAACGCGCTAATCTCTGGAACTACTGGTTCGAATTGAAAAAATCTTCTAGACCATTTATCGAGGAAGGCTTTAGGCTATAAAACATCACGCTGCGACCAATAGGAGCGAAGAAATAGTGGAACATGTGGAAAAAAACGGGGAAAATTGGTCACTATTCCACGCGAACGGAGTCGCGCGCACAGCTAGTATTACACTAAACTTTACACATTCACTGACATCTGCGTTTAAATGCCTGTGAATTTTTGACAGCGGCACTGACGAGTCACAAAACACATACATGCGTCAATGGTAGTGTCTATCAAAGAAAAAACTAAAATTTCATAATAAGTTTACTTTTATTTTCTTCTCTTATCTATCCTGAGAGTTTATCTTTACTTATTAGAATTTCCCTGTAAGACAGTTCAAAGCGAGACATAGCAACCTAGCATTATTACGCCACTAAATAAAAAAAAAACACTTCCATTTTCTTATGAATATTTTACGCCCACATTTCCACCAGAAACATCATCCATTATTCATTCTTATTTTACGACGCCCTTATTGAGAGTGACCTGAAACTCGAGGACCTATTTCCAATAATTGCTTTTTAGTAAGGTATTTAGTAAGTAAGCCCTACCATTAATCATTATGGTAGGGGACTCTACTAGTACGGAGAGTAAGTACACAATCCGGATCGTTTTCAGATGGTACACATACATACATCACGCTTGTATAGCCAAATAGGGTGCAGAACACACGAAACGCTATATGTATAAGCAAAACTTTGTCTGTTTTACGTTTCGTGGCATTTAGCGTATTTGTTAGGTTTTGAGTTGGCAGGTATAACAGTAACAAGGTTGTTATAGCTTGTCGCCATAAACATACCTTAACCTATTGCCTTAGTGGCCTTTTACAACATCCACGGAGGAAATAGAAAGGTGTTATTTTATTCCTACACCAGGCACGATAAAGCTGAAAAAGGTAAAACTGTAAAATTAGTGAAGTACCTAATAACATTTAGATCGCTTGATCATAATGATTTTAATAAGTTTTGCATGTGAAAAAAACTGATAAAAGTGACTTTTTCAGGAATTCATTCTGATTTGGTTTAAAAATAACCCTCACCATTTGTGGCAATGTCTTTCTTTTAACTAAACTAAACGTGTACCGTCTTTAACGTACAATTTGAAACTTAAAATAATTTTAAACAAAAAAAACCGACTTCAAATTAGCAATATTTTAAAAGTATTCTGTTTAATGAATGTAAAATCTTGACTTCATCAACAAATTACCGAAAACGCCGTACATCTCCATATAAAATTTGAAGTTCCCTCGATTTCTCCAAGATTCCATCATCAGATCCTGGTTTCGTGCCAATGGGACAATTTCGGGTTATACCCTTTCGATAAAAAAAAATAATTGAAAATTGGTTCACGGGTTTTTGAGATATTGAGTAAAATACACACAAAAAAAAAATAAAAAAAATTAGGTCGAATTGAGAACCTCCTCCTTTTTGAAGTCGGTTAAAAACGTAGTCATTAAACTTTCTTGTCACACACGATCAACAGTTGAAGATGTTTTTAATTCGACCTTTCTCCACTCGATCGTATTAAAAATACAAAATCCAATAACTCAGTAACGAACCTTTTTATAGATTGGATCAATATGATGCGATGTTCAGTGAGCAATACCCAATTCCTCTTGGGATCTCGCTAATTTTGGTGACTATTGACTTACAGTATATTTGCTTTTGCCTTGCCTATATCACGGGATTAGTCAAGGGAATTGTAATACAAGATAGAGTATTAGTCGCATATAACTCTGTAAATATTCCGTAGCAACTGTATACTGTACAAATACATCACAACATAGATAAACATAACCTAACCAGCAAAAATTCCATTTCCGATACAATTTTTTTTCTCTTGTGGTATCGGGATAGAATAACACCTCTCCATTGCTTCCGTGGATGATGTAAGAGGTGACTAAGGAAATAGGTTTAGGTGTGCTTTGGGCAACAGGGTAGCATCCTGTTCATCTGTTTTCTGACCAAAAAACATGCTAACATTGGCTGCGAATCGTGAATTCGTCATGGTTTTGTCTATGTCATGTTTCGTGTGCTCTGCCTACCCCATTTAGGAACACAAGCGTGATTGTATGTATATAATAATACTAGCTCTGCTGTGCCCACGACTTCGTCCGCGTGAAATAGTTTTTTTTTTCACATTTTCCAATGTTTCTTCGCTCCTATTGGTCCCAGTGTGATATTAATACATATAGCTTAAAGCGTTGCTGTTGCTTAAAGGTATGCTGCGTTGGTTTGGGCACGTGGAGAGAATGGATGAAACAAGGATATGTAAGCAAATTTATGTATGTAACTATGTATGTATGTAACTCTTTATTGTACAAAATAAACATGACAAATTAACAAGTACAGAACAAAACACAAGTACAAAGGCGAACATATCCCTTAAGGGATCTCTTCCTTTTAAATTTACAAGGGAAGTGTGTTAGGGCAAGTCGGTCGAGGACGCCCTCGTAGAACGTATATCGACCAGATCGGCGATGTACTAAATAAAGCTCAAATTAGGAGTACCCGAAACCGTCGAGCGTGTATGACGAGAGTGATGAATGTGAGTGAAGCGAGAGTAGTATGTCAGAATAGAAGCGAATGGCGCTCTGTTGTCTCTGCCTACCCCTCAGGGATTAAGGCGTGACGGTTATGTATGTATGTATGTACATACATAACCGTCACGCCTTATTCCCTGCGTTATGTATGTATGTATGCTTAAAGCGTTTCCTCGATAAGTGGTCTATCCAACACAAAAATATTTTTTCAATTCGAACCAGTACTGTAGTTCTTGAGATTTGTCGTTCAAACAAACGAACTTTTCAGTTTTATAATATTGATGATAATTATTTTACCAATTGTTGTACAGTTAGGCACTGCTCTCACGTACTTATCCAGGCAGTGTCGGTGTTTTGATTGCAAACCGACTATATCACTGCTATTATGTTATTCCGCTAAAAACATTCCATAATTTAACCGCCGCAAAATTAACTTAAATTAATTAAAAATGATGGATGGAAAAAATTTTGGGGAACTAGATCACTATTAGGTGTACAATAAGAAGAATGTTTATAATATTACACCTTTAATGTCTGTGCCACAATTTGTCTTAAGTACTACTTATCACTACTTAAGCTATTGTCTTTGTATGCCACTTATTTCTAGCACCGTAAGCGTCTATAAAAGCACTATAAGCACAAGCACTGAGTTTAGGACTTATTAGCAATATTAGCGAATACTTAGGGAGCTCGCGGAAGCAATTGGCCAAGCGCAATCGGCGCGTGCGTTCGCCGTCGGATCAGGATTTGCACTGGCGGGCGCGAGCCGCGGGCGCAGCGCGCTCGCCGAGTAACAGGACTTGCCGGGCCGTGCATTCACTCGAATAAGTTAGCAGCTGCATTTTCCCGAATTAATTAAAATTATTAAATTTATATTTTATTTTTGTCGAGTGGCAAGAGAGAACGCCACAAAATGACGCGTGCCTTGCGGTTATTTTGAGATAAGTAAAAATTAAAGTTAAAACAGGTCAAATTGCTACATAACTTCGCTAGGCACTGCTTGCGTTGGAACATACATTATTTATTTACAGCATGTACCAAAATTTTAAGGTTTTTTTTACATCATGTAATAATTTTTGTGACTGCTGCGTGATAAAAAACATTAATACGCGAGTGTATTATATGAAATGAAGTCAACTATTCTAGAATTATAATCGAAACAAAGTTCTAAGCACAACTTCGAATAAAGTTTCTTCTGTGCAATTCACGAATTGTCTTTCAGTTCACATTTTCAAAATGTATTTATGAGATCATTATAGAATCAAAAGCAGGAGAAAGACGTGCAGTTACCGTAATTAGATAACTTGTTTGAAACTTTGAACAGAAGTGAAGAAGAACCGAACTTAGTCGCTGAAGTGGCTGCGTGTGTGAATTACATGCCGCGTCTGAAGAACTAAGTGTGATTTGAATTGAAATTCTTGAGTAACATTTACATTGAAATAAAGGCAGTTTTATTTTTCAATTTGAATCAAAAATCCAATGATGAATGAATCACGGATTTAGGCCATAAGAGGTTTTTTTTGTAAGGCTTCTGTTTCTGTCTACCAGAACCTCGCAAATACCAATACTACTTATTGGTAACCATGATCATTTTGAACCATAAATAATAATAATAAACGTGCTTTAAGTCTAATAATGTTATAATCATGTTGAAAAAAATTATCGGATAACTCACGTTTTAAATCGAGTTTAGCTCGACATGTTTCGGACTAATTCGTAGCCCTTCATCTAGGAGCCGCGGCAGCTGCTGCTGCCAAGCCGGCCCTTTTGGTGCTATTTGGCACGGAATAGTGCACTTTTTATATTTATTTTCAACGTCATATTTAATAATGAAGTTGAAATTTATTTATTTATTTATTTAGGCTTAAATGTTTTATCCGTGTCAAATTTCTATCAATAAATGTCTTTCTTTCTTTCTTTTCTTCTTACAAACGCGAACTGCGCGACTCGGCTCTTTTGGCGCGACAATTTGATCCGATAATTTTTCAACATGAGTGAGTCTCACGGTAGTTTAATGTATAATGTTATAATCAGTCTATGAAATACACTTCTGCATACATTTAAAAGGTTATGTTATATCTCAAGTCATTATCTGTCTGTAGTTTCAGTGTCTTGATCTTACAAAATTATGCAGCGTTTAGTTTACTAAAGTTTAAATAGAACCATTTAATTTGCACACACTTAAACTAAACTTACTCTTGAATTTAGTAGATTTTTTCCTATAAAGATCCTATAAAGTCGACGATTAAAATGTAGCAAAACGACGAGCAAAAATACAGTTTTCAACTCATATTTTACGTTTATTAAAAATCCACTTGATAAATTAAAGCATTGTTTGTTTTCGTGAAGCCGATAATGAAGTATGAAAAATTAATTGCCACTGCATACGACCTGAATTATTCAATAAGGCTGCTGCAAAAATTCTTTGTTCATTTGGTAAAATTTCAAAGAAATTTAACAAAACTACCTACTGCGACGTAATAGGCTGAAGCATGTTTTAAGCGACAGGCTATTAATCTATTCCCATATATCCCCTTTGGTCTGTTTTTAAACCTGAAATTTTGCTTTTAGTTTTTGGTGGGAACATAAGCAATATTTAATTTAAATACGGCAGAGCCAAAGATTTTTGATTAATCGTAGAATAGTCACAATAAACGAAAATCAACTTTTCCTTTGTAGAATTGAACCGTACAATATATCAATATGACATCAACTGTAAGGTCCCAAGATCAGAAAACAATGGAATAACAAAACAAAAGTTTAAATTTTGTTCGAACGCATTTATCAAATTCAGAACGCGGATCCCGTTGGTTTCGCCTCATCATCATTACGATCAACACGGCCCATTTACCCCCATTCTTGAGTATGGGCATCCTTTAAACTGAAATGAGATTGAATAATCTCGTCAGGATAAGAGTTGTTATCCAATCCAGATTCCGTGAGTAAATAGGAAAGAAAACCGGTAAAAGTACTCAATTTAATTATAAAATCGTATGGGTTTAGAATAATACCACGCTATTTCTTCCGCATAAGACGTAAGAGGTGTTAGAAAAAGTTACTATTTCACGTTCCACAATCCGCTTTAAGCATAAGTTTAGGTTGAAAATTTGGTGTAAAGAGGTATAACAGTGACAGGTTGCTATCCTGTCGCCTAATGCATGATTTCCACCAAACGGCCGGAATCTGAAAGAATTTTATGGTCTTTAAACGATACTGAACCTTACGGTCACAAGTCTATATTACCAAGCAGCGTACAAAAGCTAGGTGACGTACGTCGCCCGCGACCACGGAATACAAAAATAAGGTAATGTAGACTTAAACACAGTGACCGTAAGGTTCAGTATCGTTTAAAGACCATAAAACTCTTTCCGGTTTCGGCCGTTTGGTGGAAATCATGCATTAACCAATTGTCATAGTGGCCTCTTACAACATCCGTGGAAGAAAAAGAAAGGAGTTGATTTTCATTGACTTCAAAAAGGACAATCTTTCCTGATTTTTTCACAGAGCAACCATCGTCGCGAATGCTAAATAGTTTATGTACGTAATGAAATTTCACTTTTAATTGATTCGCAAAATTATTTGCGGAATCATCACTACGGTCCTGACAAATATTCGGTTAATTGAGTTTCCATCAAGTTTTCAACGCCAATTTATCATCTACCTACTTTTTAATGATTCTGTAGAATTTTGAGGCCTCTTAGTTTGTTACTGAGACACACAGTTTGACTGTGGGATCCCTTCAGTCGCTATTATTTTTACTTTATTTACAAATATAATGAGTACTTATACTATGTTGAAAATTTAACGGATAACTCACGTACATTAAATCGAGTTTAGCTCGACATGTTTCGGACTAATTCGTAGCCCTTCATCTAGGAGCCGCGGCGGCAGCTGCAGCCAAGCGCGAACTGCGTGCCTCCGCTCTCTTCGCGCGACTGCTTGTGTGAGTCTCAACATGAGTGAGTCTCACGGTAGTTTAATGTTCAATATTAAATACTTATACTATGTTAAATTATTTGTAGGTAGTGTTGGAACAAAGTTTTTCTGAACTTATTTATGTTGTTCTCCTGTCTAATAGCTGCAGGTAAGGCGTAAGTTGCTAGCATGTTGCCTAAAATATAACTTAAACTAAGTCCTTAGTCGCCTCTTACGACACCCACAGAAGAAATGGAGAGGTGTTATCCTAAACCTGACCCCACAAGAAATATATATTTAATGGAATCAATATTTTTGTATATGAGCTGACAATAAAAAGGGCACTTTGCATACCAGAAAAAAAACCTGCTGTAAACACACACAATAAACAAAAAAAAAATCCACAAAATTCGTAGGCAACAGGTAGAAGACGTGATTAAAAAATCAGCACCTTTTCAAAATGCGATCTTTCGATTTTCTCGATATGCTCGCTAAATCAGCCCAAAAAACGGCATTAAAGGCCGGAAAAATATGAGCCCGCATCGATTCTACAAAATCCCCTATCAGTATTCCCTCCCTGACTCTGTAACTCGACTCAGCATGAAAGCAATTAGACGAAGAAATAGTTTTTCCTGTACCGATTCAACTCACGCGCCCACCTTGGGGAAATAACAAAGTTTGACCCAGCTTGTTATGGAAAGTTGTTGTATTAACCACTTATGGCGTGGACATTATTTATGTAGAGTCTGGTAATTTGTTTGGCTGGATTGGCCTGAAGTTTTACAAGGAAGTTAACTTTTCCGTTTCATTTCTTTGAACGAGCGTGGTTGGAGGAGCGTTGATTCCTTGGATGCAAAAGCTACGATATTCTGGAGTCGAGTTTTTTTTGGAATTTGGCCAAGCGTTTGTATTTACTTACAATTTACATTTCCTAACTTTGATGGTATACATTTTAATAAAATACTTACAAGAAACCTTGTTCACTTGATATACATTTTATTTGTTTTCAAAGCTAAGCACCAAAAAGAGCTAAAGACACTGTGGATGTCGCAAGAGGCGACGAAATAAATGGGTTCTATTATATTTTAGGTGACAGTCTAGCTACCTGTGACTAATTGTATCTCTCGACTTAAAACCTAGAAAATATATTAAAAATTATAGTGAAAACGTTATGCTTTTGCTATGTAGCGTTTTGTGTACTCTGCCTACCACTTTTAGGAATATAGGCGTGATATAGTGTGTATATTTAAATGAAGTTTACAAAAAAAAACAGATTTAGACGGAATCTGAGAACGGTATAAAAAAATACAGAAAGTTTCTAAAGTAAATATCATTTGTGGCAAAAACTCCGTCACAGTTGATGTAAAATTCACTGACAACTATAAAAATGGCTAAAGTAACAAGATACTAAAATGCACTACGTAATCACTCTCTGCAGGACGGTCATTAATCAAGACTGTCTCTTAACAAGACAAAAGTACAAGCTACAGCAAATTTGTTGCTCGCTCTGTAGAATCTAGATTTAAGGTTCCTTGGGGCATAAAAACTGTAGACACTCGTTGTGCCATTGGCAACATTTGTATCTCTTGAGTTTAATTGACACTTTGTATAGACTGTACTTTTATTTACTACTTAGGGCAACTTAATCACGTTATTTTTAAATTAGGTTTTAACTCGTTCGACATTTGTCTAAAGTTTCTTTAGAGTCTAAACGGTCGCTTTATAGCGACCGTGGTTACGAGTAAAAGTAGTATAGGGTATCAAATTTGTGACGCAGGCCCGGGTTCTTCAAACTACCCGCATTTTATTATAATTATCAATAACCGCACCCCATTAGACCGGCACATTGTTTAGTGTTTTATTATAACAACTTTACAATTCAATATATTATAAAACAAATAGAAAATACGAATACCGCAACTAATAAATAGGTCGACCGGAGATGCTCAATGCACACACACACACATCCTCACGCCCGTATTCCCAAGGGGTAAGCAGAGCACATGAATTCAAAAACCCAGTGCCACTTTAGCAATTTCAGGGTAATCAGGTGGTAAAACGTGGTAGTAAATCAGGTGGTAAAATGCTCAATGCACGTTTTTGAAAAATTCATAACACTGGAATATCTCACAAATAATGGCACTTTGGCCAAAATATTTTTTCTATTTGGTGGATGACCTGACTACATTATCACTCCCTTAAGTTTGTCATACAGTAGTACTGGACACTAGGAGTTTCTTTTCCATTAAAGGTACGAAAAACTGACAGTTAAATATAGACACGGAACCCTTCATGTGAGCCCTACTCGGACTTGGCCAGGTTTTTTGCCTACATGGATTAATCGAGTTAAATCAGGTTTAACTTTCCGGCCGTCCATTGCGGTTGGGTTATCGGTTTGAACAAAAGGTTTGACGTTGTTTCGGATGTCCACTCGAAACAATGAATTAATCTGGGTTGAATACGCGACACAAATGCGGCAAAGTGGATTTTTATACTGATTGCTTTTAAAAAATGTAATAAATACGAATATTCTAGAATTTATTTACAGTTAACATCATAATGATGTCATGTAGTGTCGGGTTAAGAATAACACCTTTCATTTTATTCCGTGGATGTCGTAAGAGGCGACTAAGGATATAGGTTAAGAGGATAGGAGTCGCACCACTTCTCCATACAAACGTAGTCCCCTGTTTTCTCCGCGAATAATGACATTAGAGCAAAAAAAACTTCTTCATTATTTTTGTATGTGTTATGGCCCTAAGATTTGCTTTTATCGATATTGTAAATAAGAAAAAAAAATTAGAATATCGATAAATGCAAATCACAGGGGCATAGCCACAGCAGATACAAATATTTTATAATGAAAAATTTTTTTTGCTCTAATGTCATTATTCACGGAGAAAACAGGGGACTACGTTTGTATGGAGAAGTGGCGCGACTCCTATCCTCTTAACAGGTATATTTTTAGGCGACAGGTTACCATCTTGTCACTATTATATCTGCCAAATAAAAACCTAAAATCTTTGATATGAAAAATAATAAAACGATAGAAAGTGTATTTTAAGGCCGAATTTTGTTCTCGGTTGGTAAAAATTAGCCGTAGTTAAGTAAAAAATATGAACTCTTTCGACTTGACCCTCCCTTAATCATCAATTGAAAAGTCGTACTCGTATAATTGCTTGCAAAAACAAGCCACAGAGGTAAGCGATTGTGTCCCTTAAAGCTACTTATCACAAGCTCAATTTTATTTATTGAGTCACTCTCAAAATCCAAAAACGTTTTCGTTTTCCCTTACATTCACATTTTTCCAATATATTTGATCAAAATGTTGAATATTTTATCGCGACTGAGTTACAGTGCCAAGTCAGGCGCCATTGGAAAACCCTAAGTCCACTTTTGCAGGTGAACTGAATAATACTGTGTCAGTTAAGAAATAAAGTTCGATTTGGCTGGATAAAACCTTCGCTAGAATAGGAAGAGCTCACGATCTTGTTTATTGAAGCAAGCGCAAATGATATCCCTCGTTACTGAAGTCTCGTTAGGAACAAATTAGTCGTATTTGCGTCTTTGTAACAAAGTAGATAAACAGAATATGGACAATTAACGTATTATACAAAGGACTGGACGGGAAGGAACATAATTAGATGGAAACGAAAATGATTTCCAGTTTGTATTGTTCGGCGGTCGTGTTTCCAAGAACGAGGTCGGTTAATTGTCCAAGAGATTTCTATTATTTGCCTTCGCAAAAACGAATAGAGAAATATAGGACAGCCGGCGAAATCGAAGTTGAAAAGTCGTAATACTATTTACTCACTAGAGAGAAAAACATGTCTGAAAAATGTCGATGTACCGTTCATAAGTCATAAGCATCAGCGATACAACGTTTTTAGTGTTCCGTAGCCAAATGGCAAAAACTTAACCCTTATAGATTCGTCATGTATGTCCGTCCGTCCTTTATGAACGATGTTTTAGCGCCACTGCTTTGAAAATGATCGTTTAAATTTTTTCTCTAATTAACAAAACACGATAAATCTTACTATTGATTCCAACCTAAAATATAAATAATGTCCATTAAACTTTATACCCAATGAAATGTCACTTATTTTGTTGTTGAAGCCAACAACCAAAGTAGAATCATAATTTTGAACTCGGTTCTCATATCACTTTTTTTTCTTTTTTTTGTAAACTGTATAATACTTGAACTTTAATAAAGGTTCCAATAGGGAAAATATTTCACATTCTATGTTTTTGGTAGGATATTTAAATCATCATCGCACCCGTTCGAAACCGGGACGGGCAACTAGTTACTCCATAGAATCTGTCATTCCAGTCTCTAACTTCATTTGTAACCGAAAAACAAACGGCGAATTCGAAAACAAATGCTACACTTGTTTCATTCAACAGCCAGCTGACAAAAAACGATCAAAACAAATGCAAAATCTGTTTCCAATGTTCACTGGAAATTGGAGAATTCGGAAAAATAAAACCGGTCGTGCCTTGTGCATTTCAGATATTGCATCAGTAGGTGGCGTAACGACTTCCCAGTTTGCATAAAAGTTGAATATTGGATGAATACGTTTGATTTCGATAAGTTAAGTTTAGTATCCTTGATATGGCTTTGTAATGGTTTTATAGTGAAATAAAACGGTTCACGTCTTTGTACCGAGATGTGCGCGTCTAACCGCAGCCGCCGTGGCGCGTGGCTCCTGTTGATGGGTGACGAATTGGGTCAGAAACATGTCGAGCTAGTCTCGATATAAAGACCTACTCAACTCACGTTTCCACTGTAATTTTATGCTTATTGTAATAAGGTTTTTAGTCGGCTACATTGTTTGTTATTTTTAATATTCATCGTGCGGTGTCTGCAACACTTCTCTTTGTCATAATTTTAAAGAAAAAAAACCGACTTCAAAAAAAAAAAATTTAAAAAAAACGGTCGAATTGAGAACCTCCTCCTTTTTTTTGAAGTCGGTTAAAAATGGGCGATTTAAGACATGATAATAATAGTAACAGGTTGCTAACCTGTCACATAAAATGTACCTGTTTCCTAAGTGGCCTCATATGACATGCGCAGACAAGGAGACTTATTATTCTAACTCAACACCACAGGAAATAAATAATAATAATAAATAATAAATATCACTGGAAAATACAAAAGCAGTGAAAATCTATTGATATATTTAACACGTCGTTCATCACACCGAGTCTGCTCAGCTCTTCGGTTTTCCGTACATTTACTAACTCATCGCAAAATGCACCTTCTTTCCCGAACGATATTTTTCACCTTCGTAGAATTTCAATTATGCAAAGCTTGTGGCATTTGGAGCTGTCAATGTTCAAACTATCCATTTTTTAGGGTTCCGTACCCAAAGGGTAAAAACGGGACCCTATTACTGAGGCTTCGCTGTCTGTCCGTCCGTCCGTCCGTC
>BHDV01002501.1:21809-37050 GCA_005406045.1 Adoxophyes honmai | reverse complement strand
CATACAAAAATTCTGATTTTTTGCAGTTTTTGGTACGGAACCCTACGTGCGCGAGTCCGACTCGCACTTGGCCGGTTTATTCATTCCGATTCTTTGGTAAACGATGCTTGAGATCGACTTGTAGATCAAATATTATGGTTTCGCGTAGGAAAAATTACGAAAGTATCGCAATAGGTTGAGATGTATTTTATCTTTCTGGATACTATCAGTCATGCTTACCGCTTCGCTTGAAGATAGCATTAACCCTTAAAGTCATTTTGTATATTATTCTATACATCACTTTCAAAAAAAAATTTCAATACTTTAAACATGAAAATACTTTTCGTTATATTTTCAACACGTTTTTGAATGGATCTAAAATGTTAAAAATGATAGTATCGTTTGACGGCAGTTCAAATTTTTGACGAGTAGCTCAACTTGACGGTACAATCCAGAGAATTTTTGCATCAGTCGAGGTAAGAAAATAATTTATAAATATAAAACGCCATGAGATGTTTATTACTCCACCTGAATGTTGTTTAATATCATATAAACACAGTTTTTTATTTATATTTAGCCTATTGTCTGTTATGGGGTGTGAAATTTGCATGGTTTTGCTTGCAGGGTGATTTTAAGGTAAAAGAAAATGGTAGTGGTGGATTGAAACGTTCATTCAAAAAATAGATTCATTTTTCACAAAGAAACCAAGGCTTGAAATTACTCACACGAAAAATTCTACAACCTACAACCACTAAAGATAAAAATATTTGTAATGCTGATGCTTCTGCTTCTACAAAAACATTGCCATTAACCATAGATGAAAAAAATACATGCTCTTCTGATACTAACTACATTCAACTTAATTGTAAGTAAATATTGATGTACATCGACTTCTGATTCTGATCAGATAAAGACTTTACATTCTCAACCAAAGTTTGCTTCAGATATTGCTTGTTATATTGGGGAAAATATAGATGATTCAACTAAAGCTATGTTGCTTGAAAAGCATTGGCAGCCTCCCCCTAATTACTCTCTCCCGCATTGTGTTGTTCATAAAAAAGGAAAACAAACCAAAAAATATGCCCAAAAATCTCACCTTGACAAGTTTCACTGGCTTGTTTTGTCGCATAAAGAACAAGGTCTTTACTGCAAGTACTTTGCTTTGTTTGTCATAGCTCCTGGAGGTGGTATACAGACAAAAACACCTTTAGGTCGACTCGTAAAAGAACCATTAAAAGCTTTAATTTGATGATTTGCTAGGTGAAATGGTTCTCTGCTAACACACCAGCGAAAATACCACGAATTGGCTGTCGAAGCAGGGAAGAACTTTTTATTGAGTTTTCATAAACCGGAAATTGACATAATGAACCAAGTAAATAGTCAAAGACTGAAACAAAATTAATGAAAATAGAGAATATTTACGACCAATCGTTAAAACCGTAAAATTTTGTGGCCAACAGAATACATCGTTACGTGGCCATCGCGACGACGGTAAATTGCTGAAGTATGACAGCGTAGTAGCAGATGAAGGGAATATTAGAGCACTTTTAAAATTCCGTATTGATTCTGGCGATACTGCATTGCAGCAACATTTAGAATCTTCAAAATCTAACGCCACGTACATCAGCAAGACTGTACAAAATGAGCTGATAGAGGTTTGCGCCGAAATTATCCAGGAAAAGATTTTACGGAATGTGCGGGAAGCTAAATATTTTTCAATTTTGTTCGATGAAACAACAGATATATCACATATCTCACAGCTGAGCCTATCATTCCGATATTTGCAGGATGGTATTATTAAGGAACATTTTGTGACTTTTTGTGATACCTACGATCTTAGAGGTGAAGATAACAATTCAGGTGATATAGAGCCTCGATTGACTGGTGTAGCATTGGCAAAAATCGTCGAAAATCTGTGTAATAAATCTAACATAGATCTATCTTGGTGTGTGAGGATTGGAACAGACAGCTGCTCGGTTATGGCATCAGATACAAAAGGTGCAGTGCAAGAGTTGATGAAAATAGCCATTCACGCTAAACGTTGCCCGTGCAACAACCATGTGCTCAATAACTCATTGGCAAGATCATCTAAAGTAGTTTCCTGTCGCAATACAGCTGGCACAATGAGAAAAGTTGTGGCATTTGCCAATGCATCCGCTAAGAGGCATGACATTTTTAAAATGGAACTCGGAGCTGCCATGCAAGGTATTTGTGAGACACGTTGGGTTGAGAGGCATAATGGGCATCTTCAGTTTCAAGGAGACAACTTAGTGAAAATTTATAGCGCTCTGGAGAAGATTTCTGCTTGGCAAGACAGTAAAACTGCCAATGATGCACATTGCTTGCTGCAAACATTGCGCAGTTCTGATTTTATCATATCCTCCATCTGTTTTAGTGATGTAGTTGGGTACTTCCTTAAATCATTTTATTTATTATTGTTTGACAAATGAACTTAGCTTATAAGAGTTAACAAAATCTACTTTATAGTTATGTAGTTGTTTTGTTAATATTTTGTGCTATGAGTACCCACACTGTCTATATTAAGTTATAAATTCTTAATTTATGCACTACTTTCACAGTCACTTACTTTTTATTTTTCAGGTACTAAGGTACCTGGGTCGAATATGGCCACGTTAAGGTTTGACACTAAATATAAAGCACTTGTATAATACTGAAAGTGACGAATCCCTATTTATTCGATAATGTGTTTATTTAGGTAATATATGGCAGGCACAAAAATATCTAGAATATAATAGGTCAGGGTTGGGAATTCATTTTTTGAAAGTTGGGAAAATGGCCATATTTCCGACAGTGTATGTGAATATGGCCAGGTGATGGGCCATATTAACCGTATGAATTGATCATAGAAGTAATTTCTATACATAAGGGGTAAGTCCTTTGTACACATACATAATCCCACGCTTGTATTCCTAAACGGGTTAGACAGATCACAGAAAACTTTAAATAGACTAATCTATGACTATTAAGACCTTTTGGGGCCACTTTCAAGTTTGGGCGTTTGGCTGGATATAAATGGTACAATACTAACAGGTTGCTAGCCCATCGACTACAATATAGCTTAACCCATTTCCTCAGTGACCTCTTGTGACATTCACAGACGAAATGGAGAGATGTAATTCTAAACCTCAGACCACACGTGACTTAGTGCGATACATTAAATTAATTAATTACATAAAATGGACAAAAAGAACAAAAAAAAATTGTTTTAACTAGTAATTACTAAACTAGTTCCTCAGGTCTATTTTGATATGTATTGTGGAGTTATATAATATTCTGTAAGGAGAAATAAATAAATAAAATTGGGAAAGACTGAAAACAAATATCTATATGATTAATATGGCCAGCTGCTGCCGAAACTCAAAAACCAATAAGATTAATATGGCCACCTAGTGGCCATATTTGCAGTTGTACTCACATTTCACTTAAAAGTTAAAAAACAAAAATATACAAAAGTAAGCTTGAAAAAAACATACCCGTATAATTTGTGATTAGTAATGACAAAAATAGACTACATAGTTTTAGCTAAAAGTCAACAGAAACCAAAAAAACATTAAAACTTATGAGTGAATATTTGCATTCGTGACACGTGGTTTCTATCAACTGCCATTGCAGAACCATCGTTGCCGCAGGGAAGATGGTGGCGACACCTGAGCATTACTTACACTTAGACGTAACAGTGCATATAAACAAAGTTGTAGATCTCGCTATAGTTATGGCTGTGTAGGGGTATGGCCATATTTTTCGGCTGGCCATATTCGACCCAGGTACCTTACTGTATCTTTAAGCAGAGTACTGCAATCGAACACAATTGATTTAAAAAAAGCTACGGACGCTATTAAAGATAGTTTAAGTGTTTTACAAAGTAAAAGAGAGAATGTACACGTAATCTACCGAGAGCTCTTTGAAGAGGCTAAAGAAGTAGCTGAGCAGCTGGACGTCGAAATCAAAGGCCCCAGATTAGTACTGAAACAAATACACAGGGCTAAGAACCAACCTGCTCAGTCTACTGAGGAGTATTTCCGCAGAGCTGTGTACATCCCTCTTCCGGATTCAGTAATAACTGATCTTCAGGATCGCCTGTCTCCTGATGTACTTTATTTGTTTAAGTTAGGAGTTTTCATGCCGAAAAGCGCATATATGAATCTAGACCACGACATCGACATTGAAACTGGTTAACTGGCTAGTGACTATTCTTTGTTACTAAATAACACTCCAGTTTCTGTCATTTTTAATGAATATCGGCTTTAGATGGTGAAATGGCAAGCGTGGCAGCGGAGCCAGGATATCCCGCAGTCAATTTCGGATGTTATTTCTAAGGCTCAATTCACACCAGAAGAGCGGCGAAGGGCGGCGAAGCGCAGCGACCCGCTCCGTAGAGAAGGCGCGAGGATTCCCACGACTGCTCGAGAAGTCGCTGGAATGCGCAGGAAGTCGCTGAAATGCGTGGGAAGTCCAAGATCTCTGGGCGGGATATTGACAGCGGCCGCTCGCGACTACTCGAGCATCCTCGGGCATTCCCGCGACGGCTCGCGCAGTCGCACGTCATCGTTTATGGAATGCGCTGGAATTCCCGCGGATCCGCGGGCATCCGCGCACATCGTTAGAGTTTCTCATGCGATAATAAGTCTTATTGTAATGAAAATAAAGTTGAAATTGTCATGACAGTGATATGACATTGACATGACACTGAAACTTCGCTCCTCTACGCCGCCCTTCGCCGCTCTTCCGGTGTGAATTGAGCCTAATTGTGATTTCGACATGTATCCTAATATAAGATTTTTTTATGTATTATGGCTACACTTCGTGTCAGAGTAGCGACAGCCGAAAGGTCATTTTCTACGTTGCGCAGAATAACATCATGGTTAAGATCTTCAATGGTTGAAGTTCCCTAACTGGACTAGCGCTTCTCCACGTTCATAAAAACGTACCCATTGACGTCAATGACGTAATAACACGTTTCGGGAGAAGACGTAATAAAAAAAAAATAATTGTGATTTAAATATAATAGGTTAGTTGACAAAAAAATCCGTCAGATAGATTACCAAAATTTATTGTACACATGTTTTTGCTTTTATTAATAACGAAAAACGACGATAATACAGTACCTCTAGTGTAATGAAATCGATAATGAATTTGTTAACGAATTCGCTTGCGAGTTATCACGGAATTGTATGGAGACGTGCAGTTGTGCAAACGTTCCGCCGGCGGCGCTGTCACAGTTTCCATATAATTTTGCGATAACTCGCAAACGAATTCGTTAACGACTGCAAAATCATTTTCATTACACTAGACGTTCAGCGCTTAAAGTTTCGCGTGACGTCACGACTCAGTACAATTTTTACCGAGTCGTGACGTCACAATCACAAACCCCACTCCAGAAGTTCGATGATCTATAACTATGTCGATGTTTGGTCATTTGATAAGAGAAACAATATGGGAGTCATATTTTTCCATAATCTAACGAATTTGACTAATTAGAATGTAATTTTTTTAACCCAGGCTACAAGCTATAATAATGTATTTGATCTGTTTCTGTTTTGTTTGTTGAAAACCCTTGTCTTGTCGTCTCACGTCTTCACTTTTGCGGAGTTTTGCATCTTACTACCCCTCGACATACCTCTAGCTGTTATGACAAAAAATCATTCACCACGTTTATGGAATATTTATAAATAGGTTGCCTCATTAAGAGAAGATGGCAATATGTACGTGTATATGTACAAGTATTTATGTGTTAAGTTTTTAAAGCGTAAAATAAAGAATACATAATTTTTGAGTGCAGTACTTATGTAGGTACATTTATAAAATGCCTAATTTTTACTTATACCTATTGTTATTAAAATAAAATTATAAGTTTTTGACTTGACCACGACTCGCCAAAGTTGGATCCGCCCTTGATCTCAGTCACCACTCCGCTGCCTCACCCTGCTCAATTGGACAACCAGCCTTAGGCTTAATTCACACCAGAAGAGCGGCGAAGCGCGGCGAGAATTTCAACTTTATTTTCATTACAATAAGATTTATTCCAGCGCATTTCATAAACAAAGCCGTGCGACTGCGCGAGCTGTCGCGGGAATGCCTGAGGATGCTCGAGTAGTCGCGATGGCCGCTGTCAATATGTCAATATGTCAATATGTAAATTCCAGCGACTTCCTACGCATTCCAGCGGCTTCTCGAGCAGTCGCAGGAATCCTCGCGCATTCTCCACGGAGCGGGTCGCTGCGCTTCGCCGCCTTTCGCCACTCTTCTGGTGTGAATTGAGCCTTAGCCACAATAGTGGGACACTATGGTAGGCTACTTTTTTTCATCTCCTAAATTTTTATAGCATAGTAAAATCATTTTTCAATAACGTCAGCAGAACCAAACAGAAGCTGTTACATACAAATCTGTTTCAAACGACCGAAGGCATACGGGGCGGCACTTACATTTCACTTTACGACCCAGATTTCGCTGTAAAGTGCTTATTCCATTCCAGTTACAGCTCACTATGACAGTCACGTATAGAGCTAACTTTTTGCTTCTAAAGTTAGCTCTTAAGTTTGAATCGTAGACTCCAGCATGCACTAGACGTTTTTAAGTAAATTGAATTGTCATTTTTTATTTTTATCCCTTGTGGTGTCGGTTTTTAACAAATACTTCTACTAAAATGTTCTGAGCAAGTCGTAGGGGACTAGGGATGAATATTTAAATTTATTTGTGGCGACAGACTAGTAGTAATCCTTCACTATTGTATCTCTTAAAACGTAAAACCTAAAATTAAAAAGAAGTGGGTACGAATCGGATTCGAGGCAAATACGAACGTTTCGTGAGCTCTGCCTATCCCGTATGGGAATACAGGTATAAATAAATAAATATCACTGGACAATTTTTACACCAATCACCTAGTCCCAAAGTAGGCAATTTAATGCCTGTGTTATGGGTACTAGATAACGGATAAACTTACTTATATGTATAGATAAACATCCAAGACTCGAAAGCAAACATTCGTATTCATCATACAAACATCTGCTCCGACCGGGGATCGAACCCGGGACCTTAAGCTTCACAGTCAGGTTCTCTGACCGCTATACGTTGTCGGTTTAGGTAGTTAAAACAATATAAACAATCTTGACATGTCTTTTTATTGAAATACACAGTCTAAAAATGAAAATCGTTAGACTATACAATTCAATCATGAAAGTAAATGATTTTTTCATACCAAAATTGTAAAATGTAAAGATTTCGATTTATAAAGTGTTCGTTCAAATAAAAAGACACGTCAAGATTGTTTACATTGATTTAACTACCTAAACCAACAACGTATAGGCTATTCGGCCGTCAAGGTATGTATTTGTGTATTAAGTAAAACTAACACCCGCGTAATTTTCATTTCAAAACAACTTTCAAAATGTTTGAAGTTTAATTGAAAAACATTGGATTTTTTGGCATTTTCAAAATACTTCAATTAAGTAATTTGTACATCTTAATTTACCGTCGTGCGATTCTTGTAAAATACGACAAACAACAGAATTTGGTGCGACAAAGGTACAGTACTACAGGTACAGCCTAAAGCCAAAGATACATTAGGCGACATTTGTCATGCGACATGTCGAGCGATGTAGCGCGACGTCGCCGGACATCGCTCGACATGTCGCGCGACACGTGTACATACGTCCGTGGATATAAGTCGCGCGGCGTGTCGAGCAATGTCCGGCGACGTCGCGCTACATCGCTCGACATGTCGCACGACAAATGTTGCGCGAAAAATGTCGCCTAATGTATCTTTGGCTTAAAGCAGCGAGTCATTTGTCACTCGCCTGAGGCGGGTATGACAGCCGCCCAATATTAGATAGCGAAACATTCTGCAACATTACGTAAGATGCTTGTGTTTTTAAAACAGGATAAGCATTAATAACTGTGTTGTCAGATCTAGAACATCTCTCCTTTTTTCCGTGAATGTGAGAGGCGACTAAGGAAATAGGTTAAGAAATGTTTTAGGCGACATGCTAGCAGCCTGTCTGTAGTACCACTTAACGAAAACTATACCAGATGTGGCTACAAAGCGTGGAATAGTCATAGTTTTGACACTGTAGCGTTTCATGTGACTTAGGACTCTGGACTAAGGAAATACATTTAGCCACATAAAATTATATATTATGTCTTAGGGGACAGACTATAAATATTCATGTTGAAATCTAAGATGATACAAGAAGCAGCCACGAAAAGTTGATTATGTAAAGTTTAATATGCTCTGCTACGTCATTTGGCAATAAAAGCATGATATAATGTGTTACATTTTATCCTTTACTACAAGGCTAGCTAATCCATCCGTTATTTCCAAAATCCATGGTTTAAAAAATACCCAGACCCAAAATAAATCAATTTAATCTGTTCACACAGCGTCGCATCATCAAAACTAAAAGAGCGTATCTCCGCACAAAAACAAAGTACTTACATCTTTTTGGCAGAACTAGCAACAAGCTCAAAGTTCATTTTACAGGTGAGCAGAGTATTACCGCATTGCAGTTTCCGATACCACGCCACTGGGGATTCTGGCATTAAATCAGATTGGACTTAACACGGTCGCCAGGAATGCGATGCCCATGCAAATGAAAGTTCAATCCTCATTTCGGGTGTTTCAACAAACAATACAACGTTTTGGGAACATCCAAAGCTTCGTGGCAGCGTTCCTCATGCGACCCAATATCGGGTGGTCAAAATAAAATATCGGGTCGCGAAAATCTCGTTTGACAATCAATAAAAATGTGTATTTTTTACAATTTAGTTACGTAATTTTCTTTTTATTACTGATAAATACATATTATGTACAAACATGTCTATATTCCCAAACGGGGTAAGCAAAGTACACGATACATGTAAAAGACAAAACCATGACATAGGTCTAAAAACAGATGAAAGGGGCAGAAAACATAGTACTTATTACATCTTTTATGGCAGAACTAGCAACATGCTCGAAATTAACTTTTGGGGCGACGTTCCTCATTTTCTGAGTCGCGAATGGCGCAACCCGATACCGGGGGTTATCAAAATAAAATACCGGGTCGCAAATTTCTCGTTTTTTTAGTATCATATACATGTCTATATTCTCAAATAGGGTAGGCAGAGGCCACGAAGCGGGATATATAGAAAACCATGATTACTTAACGTTTTGTAGCCACTTCTAGCATAATAGGTTTAAAAATCGATCCAAGAAATATAATAGTAACAGGTTGCTGGCTTATCGTCTAACTAAAGCAAATTTAAACCTGTGAGACCCCTACGACATCCACGGAAGAAATGAACAGGTGATAGTCTAACCCGACACCATATAAAAGATTATTATCTTCTTAGGTTTGTTTGGAATTTTGATTTTATTTCATTTTTAATTTAATTGCCAAAAGTGCCTTCTAATTTGAAATAGTCATTTTTTCGGCGATGTTAAATTTTGCGTGCTCTGCCCGACCCATTTGGGAATACAATAATGTATTATGTATGTACGACTGTTTATTTCAGAACCTAAACGCGTTAACTTTCCCCTCTGAAAATCGTATGCAGAAAACACCGCAAACCCACAAATTCAACGCAGGATACCTCCCTGGGCTCTGTAAATTTAGTTTTCTACGTTTCCAAAATGGGATACAACATTTTATTATAATTTTAATCTGCCCTCGCATGAGCAACGTGGCGAAGTATGCCTCCGGGATCCATTCTCGAAATTCGTATCGACCTTGTTGCCAAGTTCAGGCGTTGTGGGGAAATTGGGACGTAAAGAAAGAACATTAGAATTTTACTTCAGGTTAGATTAAGATTGAATCTTGGAGCAGTTATTGCGGTCGCTCGAATCATACCACAATGGCATGCAGCATGCGGTGAACGACTTAAGAGGAAATAGTCAGAAATGAGTCTACTTTAATCCTACTAGAGTAGTAAGACTAGTTTAATCCTTACCACTTAATATTAAAAATGTGAAGGTCACTCTATCTGACGTGATTAGGATGAGATTGAGTGAGAACGGTAAGTTAGCGAGTTTACGCAGACGGGTTCGTTGGCAACATGTGGAGTGAAACAGTCATATTTATGTAGAACATTTTCCAAAGTTTAAATTAGTATTGACAAATCTGTTTAGTTAAAATGAGCAAGCCACGAAAGTAAAATCACCAGGCTACATTCATGAAATACTTATGAAAAAAAAATGCCTTGTACAACTCTACAAATAAAAAAACCATTTAATGATAAATTACTATGTTTTTATTAATTCGACTTCTTTTCACTACTGACAATCTTATACATAGTGAGCCATCTCCGTACTCCGTATCCAATTGTTAAAACAACCACTAGTGTGATAAAAAGAACATCTAAATACAGCTTCTGGTACCAGGACATCATAGACGCCGGGGAGCGCAGATGCGGCGCGCCGCGTGTTTTGATCACGTGCTCCACCCAGTGCACCAGCTCCTTGCCTGGAGACACCGGTCGGTCGTGATATATCTCAGACAACTTCTTTGCATTTTCTTTGTACCTGGAAAGAAGAAGAATGTTGTTAGGGTCTTCAGTCAATAAGCTTGTTGTTTTCTATTACGACATAATGTAAGGGAGTGAAAATGAGAGGAAAGTGAAAGGTCTAGACTCCTAGACGGACGTTTTGTGATCCAATTGAGGCAGTTTTTGAAAAAGATCAGGTTAAGAGTACTCGAAACCGATGAGCAGAAATGGATGCGAGAACGGTACGACAGAATTAATGAACCAATTGAAATCTCATTCATTATACGCATAAAAACACCCAGATTATAGTGTTCCTTAATTGTAAAGATAAAACAAGAAGAATGAAAACACCTTGTGCTAATTTTATGAATGCTGTACATAAGCAAAGAGATTCCTCTTGCCTACAGCATCCACTGCCACTTTTCAGAGCTAAACCTTTTTCAGGTGCCGCGAACACCAGATGTGCATTCAAATGCCGGCAATTTTTTTAAAGCGACTTTGGAAAATACATCAGTGGTAGTGAATGCGCTAGGTAAACTTGTAAGAAAACGTGATGTTACATTGATAAGAACTTACTTTGGGTCCTTGAGCATTTTGTCAACAGCTACTGTGAGGTCTTCTACCAGATTCATAGTCAAATCCACTTTGATAGAACGCCCTGCTTGAACACCTCTGTTGATATTGATGAACTGATCATAATAAATTGGTATTCCTATCGTAGGCACTCCAAAGTGGATAGACTCCAAGGTTGACAGCAAACCTCCATGCGAGATGAAGAATAAGCATTTAGGATGTGCTAATAGACTTTGCTGCGGTGCCCAAGGAACGATGTGAACGTTTTTGGGTAAATTAGGAATTTCGGTCTCCAATTTCCATATAACTGTCTCTTCCAATGTAGCGAACATTTCGAGGAGTCCCTTTTTTACGTGTTCTGGAATGTCCTTGCTTTTCCAGTTTGAGCCCATGCTGAAGTAAAAGAAGCCGTGCTCCGAGTTGTCTATTATTTTTTTGAGTTCCTGTAGATTAAAATGTTTTAATGAGAATTGGAAATTGTCACTTAAAAATATATTAAAAAAAAAGGTTAGGTTGAATGTAGACGGAAGATCTCAACCGCATGACGCTGAATTTAAAATTGCAAAGCTCTTGATTTCTTTCATGGATAACGTAAAAGGCGACTAAGAAATGGGATAGACACACGAAACGCTACATTGGCTATACCATGTCTATTTAGCCGAGATTTAGCCTAACGTTGTCACTTGTCTTTTAGTATAATTTTAAGATTAAAATGTAGATAAAAGGAGTAAAGTAGTGTCGCTTGCATACCTTAACCTAAATCACCTCATACGGCACACGAAAGAAATGGAGAAGAGTACACCGTAGAACACTTTCACAACAAAAACAATAAAGATTTTCACTGTCGAGCAATGCAATGTCAGATATTATGACGTTCTCAGTTAATAGGTGAATACATAGAAGACAGAACAAATTAGAGAAACAATGTTGGCCACCCGGGCCCGCAAAAGGTTAGTTGATTTCAACTAACTAACGTCTACCGTCACTGTCACAGAAACTGTACAGAGCCACTAACCGTAGAGAAAAAGGCACAAGCGTTACGCGCGATCTTGGGCCGGCCAATAAGAGCACATCGATCGCTTCAATTGTTTGGCGGAATCTTCTCCGAACAACCAAAATTACATTAGTACTCTACGGGGTCTGTCCTCTATGGGTGAACAGTACCAATCGGGGGAAAATACTCACAGCAGGAACAGGTTTCGGTGGGGAAACAATGTGGTATCCGCCTACGAACTTGTAGTTCTGGGGAAGACTTGGTAACGGTCCGTGACCGGGGAAGTCGTTTGCCAGAACGATGGTTCCGCTGTTAATGACGTCTTCGTAGTCAGGTAAAGTTCTGCTTTTCTTTGAAAAGAGTGATGTGAAATATTCTTCATAGAACGCTTTTTCTATCGGACTGGTCTTATACCTGGAAAAGAACAGCCCCAATTTTGATAAAAAAAAAAAAACAATTTTGTCTTTCATCTTGATTGCCAGTATCGTTACTGCGGGAGGTGGGATTTCGTACTGAAGTGAGTTGAGTAAATTATTGTTTGGACTCTTTTGGATTATGATTATTACGACAGGGTATAACGGTGTTATTTTTTTGATTATTTAATGAATTTGGAGATAAGACATGACAATATTAGGTATATTATGCTGTGTTAGTAGAATTAGAAAATAAGCGTAACATTTTGAGTAAAAAAACCATTTTATAAATCCAGAGAGAGATCCAGATAACGCTCTATAATCAACAAATACATGTGATACTTATGACACCATATTGAACACTCAAGACTTAAAAACAAACATTCGTGTTCATCACACGTACCTACCGTCGTCGTATATTCTTACCATTTGTTTAAGTACCACTTCACTGTAGCCCATAGCTTCCTAACCCTGGTTGACATGGAATGGAAAGGTGGAATGTCTGGTGTGAGATAGTCCATGGAATACGCTGGGCTCGTTGGATCGTCGAGAAGCTTCAATGTGGTCCAATGAGCACCCAGGGAGTACGCCCAAATCATAGGGCAGTCGAAATACGCCGCTAATCTGTAATGAATATTTATACAGGTAAATAATTGCTAAAGTCACTTAGAAAAGGTCATCTTTGCATTGCGCCGCCTTAGCACGTGCCACCCTTCATCAAAGGATGAAGCGTGCTGCATACACGCGTAAATGATACTGGTTCTATTTAATTGTAATAAATATAAGTACAGTCAAAGAATTTGATAACTGTACAACTTTGTACCTTTTTACAAGAAATGTCACTGAGACACACCATATTATTTACTAATCAAAGCAATCTGAAACTCATTGTGAAAAGTTTCAAAGTGGCACAGGTTGCTTTACTCATATTTTCATTAAAATTAGCATTTGCGATATTTTTTGTGTATATTACTTTTTATTTTATATTCACGCGTACAAATGAATGTGAGTATGCCGACCATTTCTAAGCAATTTACAGTAGTTAGGTTAGAAACTGAACAGTTTCGAGACAGCTTCCTTTACGTAACGTAATTTAATTTTACATACATACATACATCAAGCCTGAATTCCCAAATGGAGTAGGTAGTGCTCCCACAACGTTACAGTCTTAAATACTCCGTACAAAATGACAGCTAATTTAGACATATTTTACGTTGTTATGTTAACAATACTAGTTGTTATTTACACACATTGTTTTTTTTTTTCGTAAACTGTCTGAATTTCACCACAAGCAGAAAAAGCTAGACAAAACTGATAAACGAAAACTGCTACATCATTGTTCATTATCTAAGATATCCGTGGTTCAATCAAATATTTAAATGAATATACATACGCTGTATACATTTCGGCTTCAAAAAAGTCGGTTATCACTGCATCAAAATGTTCATTGGGATCTTCTAGAAGTTCCCGTACTCCTTTGACCTTCAATGTAGCAAATGCCAGCGTCATTCCCATGTTTTGGAGGTAGTCGATTTCAGCTTCTTCATTTAGTGGTTGCTGCATGAGGTAGCCAACATCGAAGGCTTTGTCTCCTATAAAAAAAAAGAAAAATGTTTATTTTGGTTTCCATTTTTGTGGTTTCTTTGAAACAAGGTTGAGACATTTCATTAATTAATTAAGCATAAGATTGCTTGTATCAGAAAAGGATGGGGTGTTATTTTCGCTCATAGCCGTAATACCACATAGACATCACGCCTGTATTCCCAAAAGGATTAAGCAGAGCACACAACACCCTATATAGACAAAACCATGACATTGTCATGTTTCCTGGCCATTTTTAGTCTGCTGTGACAGCTTGCTAGCCTGTCGCCTAAAATGTACCAAAATCCATATCCTTAGTCGCTTCCTACGACATCCATGGAAGAAATATAGAGGTCTTATTCTTATCCCGACACCACACGGGAGATTCAACAACTGCATTATAAAATCATCTTTTGTAGTGATTAGCAACAATTGGCAATTTAAGCTTTCGCAGTCCCTCGTACTCCGCGCGAGGACTGCGGTCAGCAATTTCAAAGCAAAAAAAAGTAATTTAAACCATGGATAGATTACATTTTGGGATGTACCTTAACATTCAACTTACCTGCAAAAAGGTTGTAATGGGAGCTCATATCGACTTGGCGATAATTTTTGTCAGTCATGTTTTTCATAGGGTCTGGTGTGCAGTAAGTTACCTAAAAGCAAATAAAATAGATTTGGTTACTGTTTCGACATAGTAGTTTCAATTACTAAGTAAGTAATTAAGTAAGTGTACTGAAAAAAAAAACAAATTTATTCATCGAATCCCTACTAATATTATAAATGCGAAAGTAACTCTGTCTGCCTGTCTGTTACGCTTTCCCGCTTAAACCACTTAACCGATTTTGATGAAATTGGGCACAAACAATCTTTAGACCCTAAGAAAGGACATAGGCTACCTTTTACTGCGAAAAAGAGGTAATGCCCAAAATAACTATTCCACGCGGACGAAGTCGCGGGCACAGTTAGTGAGTTGAAAAAATTAAATGAAATAGGGTTACTCTTATTATTATTACATTACATTAATTAAGAATTCCATCTTTTTCAATACAAAACATGAGACAAAACACCAATAACACGAGCCATAGATTTTAGGGAGCCATTTTGTCGAATTCGAGATCGAGGCGGTGATCCCCGCTCAGGCGTTAGCGTTATAATGGCGGGACCACGACCTGGATTTAGTCAATTCATATTGCAGTATTTAGTACCAAATTTGTACTATTTG
>BHDV01002501.1:0-20503 GCA_005406045.1 Adoxophyes honmai | reverse complement strand
GACCAGACTTTTTTCAATATAACTTTGAAATGGAAGAGGTACAAATTTTTTGATAAATGGTACCAAATAGTACAAATTTGGTACTTAATATTGCAATATGAATTGACTAAATCCAGGTCGTGGTCCCGCCATTATAACGCTAACGCTCAGGCTCATGGCTGGTCTAAGGTTTCCATTGCTGTCCAGTGCGGCATTGCAGCCAGTGTAATGGAAACCTTAGTACCGGGCACGGTTAAAATGTAATTTATAAAAGACGAATGTCTTTCAGATTAATGCCCTGCTGAGTTTTGGATAGTAAAACATCCTGTGATAATGACAAACCTCATAAACTTTAAAGAACAATAAATATCTTACCTCATGTCCTGCCTCTAACAGAAGACGAACATACCCCACTCCAAGGATGTTCATACTTCTCATTGGCACAGGATTTATCAATAAGATTTTATAGGCTTCCAAAGAATACATCAGACACAAAAAAACCAAGGAGGCTTTATAAATCATCGTGGCTCCCTGAACAATAAATCCTGAGTCAATGAAGAAGTATTTTTCGGAGAACAGCCTCGTCGGAGAACTATTCTGTAACTGAATGGGAAGTAGATGTAAAATCCTTTTTAAAGCTTTACACGATTTCATAATGTTATGATAAGTACTACGATGTTGCCTGAATATAGTGATAAAGAAGTATCGCTGAATTATTATTACCAGTGCTAAAAATAACACTTTTAACAATAACAACTCAACTCTAAACAACAAAGTAAGTCTAAAAATAGCACTCCGTACTTTAAAATAGAATTATTACTTTGGATATCGTGATGGGACGCTTATCTAAGTAATTATGTAACGTTAAAACGAACCATCGAAACACAACCAGATACCTACTGATCTCTTCAAAACCACTGGCAGTTTTAAAAAGGACCATTCACCATTTAGAGTTGAATTGAAACAACTTTCCACTGAAAAGTTATTACTTACTAGGCTTAGGACTTTTACGTAGATGCTCGCCGTGGTTTTAGAATCCATGGAGTCGCCATTTATGTTAAAATTGTAGTAAGTTTTTTTTTCTAAGTCTAAAAAAATACTCTAGTAAAATATGTATTAGCTTAAACATAATAATTTACTTTAATTAATTAAAACTAAAATATCATCTCGCAGCTAATAGGTACGTTTTATTCGGCATTATTGAATATCCGATGAGGTACTTACTGTATTCAAGTATTCAAGTATTTTTACTGCAGTATAACATTTTTTTACAATAACATTATCCGCGTAAACCATGACACTTATTTTTACACTTTTATTTGACGTTGTCAAAAGATATTTAAGATAATGGCGACTCCATGGATTCTAAAACCACGGCGAGCATCCAAAAGTCCTAGGCCTAGTTATTACTTAAAAAAATAACTTTTCTTTTGTAGTTCCATTATTGAACTCTTTTTGAGTACAGATGCGAGTCTCAAGTGGCATCCCTTGTAAAATATTTCCTGATAATTTTCGCTAATGACCTTTTTGGACAAATGTCTAGTCGCTATTCGGGTCAATACACCCCGTGTGTTGCATATAATGAGACTACATTATAGTTAAAGCCATGTTTTTCCTACGTTACGTGAAACTTGTGTAAATGCGGTTTCTCTCCGTTAGATGTCTTGAGTCATTTTAGATGAAAAATTACCTTTTGACGTATAAAAAATCTTCTACCTGACACTTCGTCGCTAATATCACAAGGTTATTAAACTTACGACGTATTGTAGCGGCTTAACGGTTGTCAAAGGCTGGTTGGTTGGTGTTTTCAGTTTTTTTTTTTTTTTTTTCATTCAGGAACATAACTTCACAGTGGTTTTCAGACGCATAGACCACTGGTAGAAATAATTTTCATCATTTATATGACACCTTGTATGTTCACACGTGTAATTATACTTTTGCGAAAAAACATAATTTTTAATCTACTATAGATATTTGACTGTCGTATAATTTGTCACAGTTGGTGACGCGGCCAAAGGACGTATACCATGCAGCCAGCAACTAAAGGTAATGAAACTTTGCGTAGCTAATAAAATAAAACTTTAAAGTCTGAAATTGGTAAAACAATACTTTTTTATTTAGTTTCAAATTTGATTACTAAAGTCAATCTCAAAGTAAATTAAAATATTTTATGCTTGAGACTTGCAGCAACAGTAAATAAAAAAAATGGAAAAGTAAAAGCACACACATACATACAATCAGGCCTGTGTTCCAAAAATGAGATTGGCAGAGCATACGAAACCTGACATAGACAAAACCAAGTCTATTTCACGTTTCGTATCTTACATTATTTCTAAATTTAAAATCAGACGAAATAAGTATAATAGTGATAGGGTGCTAGAATGTCGCGAAAAGTGTACCTAAACCGATTTCCTGGCTCGCATCTTACAACAAAATAATTAGTCACCAAGAAAAACCACTTTTTGAGTATCAAACAGTAACAAAAAAAATCCTTTAAGACTTAAATTCTTTTCACACGCACGACACCAACACTTCATACACGGTCTGCTCGTAAATGGCTAAAGTTGAGTTCATATTGCTAGCATGGCGCCCTCAGCAACAGCCATTCACAGCCTAAATTTGTACCGGAAATTGGCTCAATTGAAGAGCCATGATAGACCTTGCCGAACATGGAGGGTTCTGTGGCCCGAAAACAATTATTTTGTATAATAGTTAACACGTTCGCGTCCGGTGACACAACGTCTGTGATCAAAAAAACCTTACTCCTATGCCAGTGACACATATCTGTGACCATGTTATTCGTACTTCTGACCACGATAATTTCGCCCGGCATAGCTTAAGGGCTCAGTGAAACGCTGCCGGACGCGAACGTGTTAAGGCACTCTATTCACGTGTTGGTCTTTACATGTAAGTACATAGGTACATACAATCACGCCTATGTTTCCAAATAGAGTAAGCAGAGCACACGAAACGTGGCATAGACAAAATCATGATTATGACTATTTCACGCTTTGCCTCATCTTATTATCTTTATTAGATGACCTAATACATTAGTGGTGTCATTCTCTATGTAACTAACAAATCTCGTCGACGAGTGCTACAACGAGCTGTCAAAATTTCCATACAATAAAAGAATAAACTTTTAGAAATCGATATCAAAAAAATATGTCATCATTCTCTTAAACAAACGGTGAGATAAAAAGATAATGTTAGTAATTTAACATCGCATAATCATCAACCATAACCAAACTATTCAAAATAAGACTGACAAGATATATAATTAAACCGACAAGATATCTTATCACTATAATTGCTATGACAACGTACAGTTGAATGAAGACGTTCATTTTGACAGTAGACGCAAATACAGGGTGAAATCGGAGACGTAATCAGAAACTACTTTTTTAGGCTTGTTAATTGCTATTTACATGCACTAGTCCTTACACGAAACAAAAATCGTTTATTTTTTGTTAATTTTTCCCTTAATTGAATCACTAATGCAGTAAATCATGGTTACCCCATTTCAAGATCTTAACTTCTTGAGAATCTTATTTTACACTTGTTTAATATCGTAATCAAATCACGTGGTCTAGGCCGAGTAGGGTGACCAGATGATAATGATAGGTAGGGATTGATATTGTTATTTTGTTTTAATTAATTGAGGGACTGATTAATTACGATAACGACTAGTGCTCCGTGTTTATCTTAGGCAGCTCTATCGGAAAATGTGGTTTCTGATTACGTCTCCGATTTCACCCTGTAGATAGCATCAATAAACTTATCTTCTTGCACCCACTTGCACTTGAATGCTTAAGACCATACCACACTGCCGTCATTGTATAGGAAGTTATTCATTGGAAACTGCTAACATACACACATACATACAATCACCCCTATGTCCCCAAATGGGGTCAGCGGAGCATACGAATCGTTACCAGCAAATCCATGACTATTTCACGATTCGGAACCACTTTCAGCATAATTTCCAGTTCAGAATCAGATGACTGAAGCATAATAGTGACAGGTTGCTAAATGTAGTCACATTTTACGACATCCACGGAAGAGATGGAGTGCTGTTATTATAAAATAGCCACCTCACAGACAAGCAGCATTTTGCTGGTTCTTTCTGCCCATGGGAACCCAAAACTTATTGCATAATATTGCGCAACTTTTCTTGCACAATATTGAGCAATATTAATATTTTATTTTTAGCTATCACAGTCTTGTCAGTTGTAAGTCAGTCAATCAGCAGTTTTATACTAATTTTCCTTAAATAACATAATCTGGTGACGTTGTTATCTGGTGATTACTCTAGTGATTGCGTCGTATCTTAGACCGGAGCTATCAATTTGTCACGAATTTCTAATGTGATCTGAGTAGGTACCTGACCTAAATAGGTACATAATAATACATGATGTTGTTTAAATCATATTAACCCTTTCATTATGTTAATTTTTAGATAGCTAGAATTAAAAAATCTTTCTTCGTTTATTTTTTGTAAGTGTTCAACGTGCAATGATTTAAAAATGATTAAAATTGGTCTTAATACGTAGAGGGATAGGTACCTAGACTATTTAACATCATCTTGCTATTTATGATAATGAATAAATAGAACTATAATGATTATTAAAAATAACGAACGGATGTGGACAGAACTGAGCGAGCAAAATCATAGGACGTTATGATTTCTGTGGAATATGAATTTAAATTAGGTAATATATTTTAAGCACAAAAGTCCCTCTCAAACTGCGTTTTCTTAAAACCGATCCCTCAAAAAAGATAAATCGTTTTTATCGCTTGTATAAATAAGTACTTAAGTTTAAGTTCAATTTCACGTAATGGTAATCGAAATTATGTAAGTGCCTACTTATGTATACACTTTTGTATTACGTATCATTTTCATTGCATTTCTTTTAGACAAACGAAAATTGGGAATTTCCATTTTAACTTTCTACTTAGAAAATAGGAGGGTGAAGTCGCGAGAAGAAAGCTAGTTTAAATTAATAGTAGCCAGGTGCGAAAATGCATTCCGAGATTCCGAGATTGTCAAACGGCGTTGAGTTTTTGTCTCTCTCTTTTGTATGGGATTACATGGCAAAGAGAGCGCCATACTAACTTGTCTCGGTGGACAGGCTATAATTAGAAGGTGGACTAATCCAAAGTGCGTTGTAACAATAAGGCTTCGGCCAAACCTGAGCGACCAAAGCGACTGCGAAGCGGGAGCGTCTGCAAAGCGAAACTAAGCGAAGGGAAACGTCCCGCGATGCGGTCGCGTAGGTATGCAAAGCGCCATAGATGTATATGGGTAGCGTTCGTCGCGCGGTAGACGCTCCCGCTTCGCAGTCGCTTTGGTCGCGCAGGTTTGGGCAAGGCTTAATACGGAACCTTAAAAAAGTTGCAAAATGTAAGCAAAACTTGCGTAACATATGGCAATAAGCAGAAATGGTTTATTTTTAGTTATCTGATAACCAATTTAGACGACTGTGAGATTGACTTGCATTAATAAATTTATCCAGTGAATCATTATCACAAGATTGTTTGTCCGATTAAGCATTATTTCAAAACACAGGATGAAGTTCTTATCAGATTTGTAATTTAATTATTTCATTTTATTCTTGTGTTAATTAAACATAATGCGAGAAAGACTCTCAGTTATTAAATACTACCCTTTATTTTGCCGTATGGTGTCGGGATAGAATAACTCCTCTCCATTTCTTCTGTGGATGTTGTAAGAGGCAACTAAGGAAATATTTTGGGGGACAGGCTAGCAACCTGTCACTATTATTATCTATAGGAGCATACAGCAGATCATTCCTGCGCGGCGGCAGCGGCGACTGACTGCGCTTCCTTATATGTATGCCAGAGTGAGACAGCAACATCGAATCTCTCTTTCTCACTTGATATGATTTGTATGTTTAGGGTAGAGAGTAAAATCAACAGAAATTATTACCCTCACATATTTTCTCAATGTTTGTAGGTATATATAAGGAAGATCAACTTAAGAATAAATGCTTAAGGCCCAATCAGACGGTTCATTTTTCTTTCATTTTCGCCTTTCATTCGGTACTATTCACTCGAAATGACACGTCTGAACACGGAATGAAACAAACTGTCGAATGAATTCACTAGAAAAATGAAGCAATCACTCGGATGAACGTTCATCCGAATGAACCGTCTGATTGGGCATTTATTACCGTTGGTTTTGAGTTATCAATTACTCCCGCAACATTGGTGACCCCGACGTGATATAAAATAAAATTAAAACAATCAAGATCGAGAATGCCGAACAGCGACAAAGACTTCTCTTCGCTGAAAGCCGACCCTGCTTTCGACATGGCTGCGGTATCAATCCAGTCCAGGATTTTACCATTCTGGCGTGAACATCCACGACTCAGGTTCCCGCAATTTGAAGCTCTGGTGGATCCACTGAAAACCGGCGACGAACAAAAATACCGTTATGTTTTGGGAGTACTCCAGCCAACGGACATTCAGCAAATTGGAGATCTTTTGTTACGACCACCCACATCTGGAAAATATAATTCACTGAAGACTCGTTTATTATCAGTTTACGAAGAATCTGAAGACCAGCAGTTCCAGAAGCTTGTTAGTGGATTGCAATTAGGAGACCAGAAACCTACACAACTGTTAAGAAGAATGCGAGAGTTAGGCGGAACCTACGCAACGGACGACGCGCTCAAGGTACTGTGGATGAACCAACTGCCAATGCATATGCGTGCCGTGCTAGCTGTGAGTACTGAATCATCCTTAGACACACTTGCCGTCATGGCCGATAAGATGATGGAACACACAGACCCACCTACAATAGCAGCTATTCGCGCAACATATCCGCCAACTTGAAACCAAAAAAAAGATATGATAGAAGTAGCCACGAAAAAGTAGTCATGGTTGTGACGAGGTCCTACCCGAGTCGAACCTTTTTTCCTTTTTGGCCACTAGGTACCCTAAATTTCCAAATATCATCTCTAAATTTCAAATTCAAAAATCTTTACCTGTTTGGAACCTATTTGGCTTGACACATTAGATATCCTGTCTTCAAAGAGACAACTTGTGCATTTTACGCTGCAAATATCCATCATCAAGTTCTAATAATCTATTATATCAAGTACCCAGTAGGTATCCTATTTTCATAATCATAACAGTTTTAATAGTGATTTTGTGAGTGATGTAGTTTATCATCTTCAAAAGCCTCAAGCAGTTTTATAATAATATTACACCCATAACCATTCGTGTTAACACCGAGGCACAATTGTAAGTTACTACCTATTTTATATTCTATAGATTTGTTTTTAAATGTGTACCATAAGTTTCGTTGTTAACCTATTGTATTGTTCAAGGTGCCTCGAATCTTATAATTAAATAACCCTTATACATCACTACATCTGGCTTTCTTTACGCTTCCTAACGCCACATGGTCTTGTCTAGGTATCGTTATTCGGATGATCTGCCTGTCCCATTTTAAAAGCCAACCAAGCTCGTGGTTCGGACCAAACCAAATTTGGTCGTCTGTGTGATGGTATGATTTTGTGTAACCATAGCTATAGTGTAGCTTCCTTTAGCATAGGTTTGCGATACACAGAGCGCATTGACCTAACAAGCGATGAAACACTAATCTCTAAAAGTTAGTGATGAAAATTTTCAGGAAAATTTTCAAGGGGGTTTCCTGACGACTTTATCGGATCACTGGTTAATTATATGCGACTTTGTGTATGTATGTAGGTACATACCTACGATATTTTGTTCGATGTCTTACGACTAAGATCATGAAATCTCTAGTATGAAGCCATTTCGTGTAACAAAAGTAAACATTAAACATTAAACTACCGTGAGACTCACTCATGTTGAAAATTATCGGATAACTCACGTTTAATAAATCGAGTTCGCGCAACTGCGCGAAGAGAGCCGTGGCGCGTAATTCGCGTTTGGCAGCAGCAGCTGCCGCGGCTCCTAGATGAAGGGCTACGAATTAGTCCGAAACGTGTCGAGCTAAACTCGATTCATTAAACGTGAGTTATCCGATAATTTTCAACAAAAGTAAAAACTGAAATTTGCTTTTGCACCGAGAAAATACATTAACGATTACAATTTTATATCTGTAGTTGAATTCTTAATCGATGCATAGGGTCAAGAGCAAAATTTATTTATTTTTTTATCATTTTAAATCCTTCATTGTTTGTTTTTACCTGGTAACGTTGATAATATTATTTTTGCACGCTTGATTTCAAATGATCGCGTAACAGATAAAAACCTAAACAAAATAGTGCGCAGACGTCATTCTATTTTAAGATATCGCAAGTGATATGAGTTGAAACGTGTGCAACAAATATTAAGGTAAACGCAGGTATCAACGACCCATCGAAAATTTTCAGGTATTACCGCGCTCATTAATGTAATTTGAAATTCTCTGTTTCGAAAACTGTTAAATCTTATGTTAAGTAAACAACACACGCACTTGTTCATTGGCCATCGGTTAAATTTAACAAAATGTTTTTAAGTTGGCATCTATTAATGGCTCACAAGTCGATGACAGCCAAAACTTAGTACTTGGGCTTCCTTTCGTTTTTGGTCTAATTTAGGCGCAGCGCAGACGACATAGTTTTGTGCAATCGAGTCTGCGCAGCAATAAATTGTCTGAATGGCGCGCTGACAGTTTCCACGAAACTCTGAATGGAAATTCCTGGAACCTGTCAGCGCGCCATTCAGACAATTTATTGCTCCACAGACTCGATCGCACAAAACACTGTCGTCTGCGCAGCGCCTTATGGATAGCACAAGTTTAACAAGCCTTTAATAAATCTGTTATCTTTTTTTTAGTAAGTCTTGTTTGGTTTCTTGTTTTTAATGTCGTCAATAATATGACGAAAATTATAACATTTACCAAGTATCTATTTTAACATTCATAAATAATAATTTTACGTCAAAGACTGTATTTGTGCTACTGAATTTTATTACACTAACAGGTTTAAGTGTATTGTATAGTCAGATTGTTTGAATAAATAGGTACGTATTGGTATTGTTCTATGAATCGGTAATGAATTTTACATCTATACTTATTTATTTTATCACCGATTCATAGTGGTCGGTTATTGTTTATTTCTTAACTAGTTGTTGCCCACAATTCCGTCTAAAATCCTTAGTAATATTATAAATGCGAAAGTAACTCTGTCTGTCGTGCTTGGACGTAAAAACGGAACCGATTTGAATTAAATTTGGTACACAGATAGTCTAGAGCCGAAGAAAGGACATAAGCTACTTTTTAATGCGTTAAAAGATTTGCAAAGGGGTTGAAAGAGGAAATGAAAGATTATGTGGAAGTACTTATTGTTACTTTTAAGTCTAGAAGCTTGAAACTGTTGATTACATATATTATGTGTTGATTATACATATATATGGTTGATGTATTATAGTATACATTCAAAGTTAAAGATATGAAACCAAATATCCTTACTAATATTATAAGTCAGAAAGTGAGTTTGTTTGTTTGTTTGTTCCGCTTTCACGCCGTAACTACTGAACCGATTGCTTTGAAATTTTGCAGACGTAAAGATAAAAGTCCGGATTAAATAATAGGCTACTTTTTATCCCGGAAAAATTGATGTTCCCGAGGGAAAACAAAAATATAGTTTGCTTGATAGATCGATATCGATCGATGACCGATCGATAGATGATAAAACGATGGCGCTGCGTGTCGTTTGAAACGAGAAGTTTTCTTATAGTTGTGCTTTATACCGCAATTTAATCGAGTTCCACGCGGGCGAAGCCGCGGTCGGAAAGCTAGTATGGAAATAAAAGTTTGTATGAAAATTCGACATTTTTGTATATACAACTACATATTTTTGTATACTTTTCCTTAAGATCGATAGTAGCTTCTCAAAAATCGTTGATAGCATCATGACCGTTACCAAGGATCGCTAATAGCAACAATCGACCATTCACTTAGAAAAAAAAAACCATGATGTTCTTTAATTTGAAATTAATTAACCTACTAAAATATAATCTACACACATGGTTATACTAAAAATTCAACATTGATGTAAAAATTGTCTTAAAAGAGTCGTTAATACCTGCGTTCACCTTAATAAAAATGTTAATCCGTGATGACTGACCACATTGGTCTAAAATTGCGGCAAAATGGCGATAAAAATCTCATAGTTCCAGACTGAACTCTTCTTATCTGTTTATCAATAGACTGTGCGAATGACTAAAATGATTTAAGAGGGATTTATAACGAGACATTTTACTCAGTTCCAGATCTGACGCTGTGCTGTCACGTCGTACGAGTATTGTATAGTTTTTATTACAGTCGTACAACTCTTAACAATGGTGGTATTTAAAGTATCTTTAGTGTTGCTTTTGTTGGCATTTTCCGCCGAAGCATATAAAATTATGCTTATAAATCCATTGCCAATAAGAAGTTTGAATATACTTGGAGTGGGATACGTTCGGCATTTGCTAAATGCTGGACATGAGGTAAGGATTTATTAATACCGACTTCTATTCCATTTATTTTTTACATAACGTAGAAAATAATTTATTGATAAAATCAATTACCCGCCTATTTAAATAGGTTTAAAATCGAATATATTTTATTTTTATTTTGGAAATTGTTCCAAGAAAAAGTATCGATATGAGTTGTAAATTAAATATAGCTCTATTTTTTCTCGTTTTGTGTTTTTGTTTTATTATTTCTCTCCTAGATCAATGAACTGAGGCCGTCCTCTTCTGTAAATCTCATTTTACTTTTATTTCTTTCTCTTTGGCTCTTTTTAATTTCATCGTATTTCATTGTGACTTGTACTGTTGTACGGCTTTCTTGCAAATTTTCTATTTTACGTCTTTTCCCGATAATAAACATCATTTTGCGTGTACCTAGTAGCTTCAAAAAAGAGATTTCATATTTTAAACGGGCAAAGTCGTCGATACATACATACATACATATTCTCTCACGCCTGTGTTCCCATGAGGGGTAGGCAGAGCACATGAATTTAAAAATCCAGTGCCAAGTTTAGCAAATTCAGGGTAACCAGATGGTTAAACGTGATATTGCAGTGACAGGTTGCTAGCCCATCGCCCACAATACACTAACCCTTTCCCAGAGTCGACACTTACGACACCCTCGGGAAGAAAGGGGGAGGTGCTATTCTAACCCGGCACCACACGGGCAATGTAATAAGTCGTCGATTTTATTGCTTAAATTTCTTTGGCAATGATTTATAGACCAAAAAGTCTTATTTTACCAAAATTAGCGTATTAAAGTTCTTAATCATACTGTTCCCTTCTGATCTAAGCTCTGATACTAAGTAACTAAATCAGGGCCTTAGATCCAGACAAAAAAAATCCTGTAGTGAAATTTTAAATTTCCTGCATCTAAGTTTGTTTTCCACAGAATGAATTTGTATTGTTTAAATTACTTTCTGCTATTTACTGTTTTAAACTTTCGTGATTCTCACACATATTTATGTTTACGTGGGACTTAATCACGGTATTTTTTTAATTACCTCTCGACGTTTCGGCCGCGTTACAGCGACCGTGGTCACGAGTTGACTGAAGCGGAGCTCGACGTTTGTTTGGCAGCCCGGGTCCTTCGAACTACCCGCACTTGATTTTCATCAGTAACGGCTCCCCGAACTACCCGCGTTTCACCGATATTGTCCACCGTTCCTCTATTACACCGACACACAACACTAACAATGTCAGACGCTCGCACCGAATGTTCGTCTCTAGGCTGACACTTATTAATAACCGGATTCCATGAAGACGAAAGCTTAAAACCATCCCCTCGGTTAAATTTTTTATGCTTTTTAATTTCAACCGCTTCACGCACTATTCGCGAGTAATAATGGCGTTCTGTAGAGAGGATTCTGGGATTATGAAGCTCGATCCAATGGTTTGGTCCAGACTCCAACAAGTGCTCAGCTATGGCAGATTTGTTTATTTGGCGATTTTTAACAGCTGCAATATGTTCTTTGACTCTTTCAGCTATAGTCCGCTTTGTCTGGCCAATATAGGAACTACCACAACTACAATCAACCTTATAAACGCCCGGTGTTTGGTAGGGAATAACATCCTTCGGCGTACGCATATACCTCGCGACTTTGGACAAGGGCGTGTATACTACTTTAATGGAAAACTTCCGTAAAAGGTCCCCAATTTTGTCAGTCACTCCTTTTACATAAGGCATATACGCGGGCTGTCTAGCCACGTCAGGACACTTCCTACCGCTTTTTCTTCTGGGCTGCCACTTTTTCACCACATATCCGTTGTGTTTAAGTACCTCCTGAACATGCTTTAATTCATCTTCTAAAAATTCAGGGTCACACAGGTCATACGCTCTGTTCTGTAACGAAGTTACAACGGATTGCAGATGTCTAGGATGGTGATGTGATGACGCATTTAAATATCTATCCGTGTGTGTCGGTTTCCTGTAAACAGTGTGTGTCAAGGAACCGTCCATTCTCGCCATTACTTTGACATCGAGGAAAGCAAGTGTGTGGTCCACCTCCACTTCAGACGTAAACTTAATCTTCACATGTATAGAATTTAGGTATGCCAGAAACTGCTCCACTTCAGGTTTCCCACCTTTCATAATACAGAAGACATCGTCGACATATCGTTTCCACAATTTCACATTCCACGATTGCAGATCTATCGACGCCTCGAAATGCTCCATCCATAATATTGGCCATTACTGGTGCCACAGGACTTCCCATGGCCACGCCATCTATCTGGATATAGTGCTGCTCTTTGTACAGAAAGTAACTCCCTTCCAAACAGTTCCTAAGCAAAACCATGTAAGATTCCGGCATGTCATTGTCACTTAGCTTTCCCCGTATCACGTCACAGCATTCTTTAAGAGGAACATTGGTAAAAAGTGAAGAAACATTAAAACTCACCATTACGTCTCCTGGTTCCAACTTAAAGCCCTTGAGTATTTCTACAAAATGGCGAGAATTCTTGACATACGAAGACGTTTTACCTACAAGCGGCTGCAGAACTGACGCCACATACTTCGCAAGATCGTAAGTAGGCGAAGCAATTTGACTTACAATCGGTCGCAGGGGTACATCAGCCTTATGCACCTTCGGCAATCCATACAATCTCGGTGCCTGCACGATCTTTGGCTTGTATAGTCGCTCAAAAACATCTTCGTCGAACAAATCCTTGTAGTCCCTGACAACTGCTCTTATACGACGCGTAACTCTGGCCGTCGGGTTATACGACACCGCCTTGTACACCTGGTCATCATCCAGCAAACTCCTTACCTTACTGTCGTAATCATTCGAGTTCATAACCACAGTGGCGTTTCCTTTATCCGCTTTTAGTACCAAAATTTCCTGGTTCTTTTTAATGGTACTTAAAGCTAAACGCTCTTCTGCAGCTACGTTACTCTTCGGTAACTCGGCTTTCCTTAAGATAACTGCAACATCTTGTCTTAGGACATCGGCGTCACTCGATGTCACTTTGTTACGAATTATTGCCTCCTCCACGTTACTGATTATATTCTCATAAGGAATTCGCTTCGGTGTAACAGCAAAATTCAGCCCTTTCGCCAATACGCTGATCGTTGCATTATCGAGTGGATTGCTTGATAAATTTACTACCGTTTCCGATAGTAAAACGTAAACGTCGAGAGGTAATTAAAAAAAATACCGTGATTAAGTCCCGCGTAAACATAAATATTTCTGCTATTTATTTACTGTTTGTTTAAACTTTATAGAGTATGTATGCTGGGCTTTAATGAGTATACAAAAATAAAGCCTATTCTTACAGTATAAGTGAGCGGCATACTTTTTGCTGCAACATTTTACATGTTGTAGAAAATGTAAGTTTATTTTCAAACGGCCGTGGCAGCAATGACTTTTAACTTTACGCAATAAGTGCGGACAAACACGTAGTTATTATTTCCTTATTTTGTTTTTCAGGTAACTTACCTCACACCAGATCCTATGAAAAACATGACCCATAAGAACTATCGCCAAATCGACATGAGCTCACATTATGACCTCTTTGTAGGTAAGTACTAACTGAAAAATGAAACTCAGAAAAATATACCATTCAATAAAGTTTACTGACTTTAATAGAAGTAACATGTAGTAGAACATTTAGAACATTGTAATAGTTAATTAGGTAAGTTAGGAAATTTGTAAAAAAAAACGCATCTATTTTGAAGACGATTGTTAGCTTCTAAACCTGAAAAACCTTATTTTTACCCACGACGGAACGGAGCTGGTATATGCGTTTAGGGTGAGAGATGTTTGTGTGTGAATTTGTCCGTTTGTCCGTTTGTGCAAAGTAATGTTCCCATCTGTCTTCTAAACTAATGATCCGATTTTGATGCTGTTTTAGCATATTGAGTAAAACGTATACTATTATATAGTTTGACGTAAATGAAATATTTTTGTAATCAATACAACACGAGAATATGAAATGTAGGACGTCCTCAGACGCGGTGGAGTGATGATCTTCGTAAATCGACAGTTACGTGCAAGCCCTCGATGAAAGTGGTTGAGGATTGTGCGCAGTGGCATGCTATGGGAAAAGCCTATGCCCAACTTGACACGTTGACAAGCATAGGCTAATGATGAAGGTATTGAAGGTGATGGCATATTCAAGATATAATCTTGTTTCTTTCCAGGAGATCATGCTTTTGACGTGGGTTATCTGATGAAGCAACAAACTGTATCTTTGAACGAGGAAGCAGAAATTGACTACCTCCAAAACATGGGCATGGTACTGTCCACTGAAACATTCAAGCTCAAAGAAGTGAGGAAACTGCTAGAAGACCCCAAAGAAAGATTCGACGTCATTATCACAGATTTCTTTGAGTCTGAGATGTATGCTGTGTGAGTAGAATCCCTCTTTAAATGCCTACCACTATTACATTTGCGAAAGAAATTACGAGTAAGTAAGTAATTTCGAAAAAAATGTACTTTTGAAATTATGCTCAAGAAGGTCACTGGTAAATTTTTGGGTACACTACATCCGAAAATCAAAATTCTGAAGTCCGCTATAATACGAGTTTCTAATATTAAAAAAATCATAAGTTTTTCGTCTGGAAAATATGAATTACCTACACATCCCATGCCTCGAGGCAGTACGTAGGTATGAGCGGCTCTCTCACAGAAAGTGGGCATATCTATTAAAAACTACACGAACTTCTTCATGGAAATTTGAGGCCATGGGAACATTACGGACAAGACAATCCAGTCCGCCCGGTGGCCGCCCCAGATTAGGGCCCTTTCGTGGTTTCACTGTGCAATGCGGGTTTGGGATTCCTTGCCCTGCCCCGCTAGTGCCACCGGCTGCGGGTTTGCCGATAACAGTTGGTCACTGAAATCTAAGATGAAACAACGTAGTTCATCAGCACCCTGGTGACCATGACATGAAGCTGGAACCCTCCCCTAGGGTCACCCTTCCCTCCCCACCCGAAAGAATTAGTATACTAGGTTTGGGCTCGCCTTCCTCACTGCTAGCCCTGAAAGTCTTGGATCAGGGATGCTGAACATTATTAGTCAATGGTTTTTGTATCCACAAATGAATAAGTAAACCGTTTTTTGTCCAGGGTCATCGTTTCAGCCGTTGCTCTCTCCCGCCCTTTCTCCGTGAGAATTTTGTTAGAAATTTTTTATCATAAAACATTAGGAATAATTATATTTCAGAATTCTTTGATGTTCACCTACGTTTTATTTCGTTAACACTCATTGTCCCTGCGAGATACAGGTGCCGGCACGTAAGTCTAGCGCTGACCGTTGATGCGCAGAGGTCGAAAATAAGGTATCGCGGGGGAGTGAAGGGGACGCGCGCCGCGTGCGTAAGCGCTTATTGGCTCTCCAGTCGTACTCTGTCCCGCGCACCGATACGACGCCCCGCTCGCTCCTGCTGTACAGTCGCGTTCTGAATTGTTATTACTTATTACTGTTTTTGTTTTCTGTTAAGTTTGAGTTTTGTTTTGTTAAGTTTGGATGTTCAAGTTCAAATCGAATTTATAATATTAGTGACGAGACTAGTTTAAACGAACTAGCTTAGATATAGTGCCAAATTTTCCTTTTTTTTTCTACAGTTCCCAATGTTTCTTCGCTCCTATTAGTCGCAGCGTGATGTTATATAGCCTAAAGCCTTCCTCAATAAATGTTCTATCCAACACAAAAATATTTTTTCAATTCGAACCAGTAGTTCCTGAGATTAGCGTATTCTAACAAACAAACAAACTCTTCAGCTTTATAATATTAAGTATAGATTTATTAGTAAAGATTATTGTTATATTTGTTATCAACCTTATATGTAAGGTTAAAAACGAAATAAACATTTTTTTTATATTAAGAGATAACAATTGCGTACGCGACAGTACCAATGCGCAGTTATCCCCTCTTCGTTTCGATCACCGCTAGACTTACGTGCCGGCACCTGTACCAATAATTTAAATTTCTATGCAGAGAGAATAGCGGGTAACAGCCAATACTGCTAGACGCGTTAGAATTCTTATCGCTGAGAGAAATCAGTCCGTAATTGGAATAAGTTCCATATGGGGTTATCAGTTTCTATTAAAGTAGTTTGTAGATTAATATACTTCCCTCTTGCGTTCTGTAGCAAGAGCAAGGTCATACCTATTTGTTGACAGTTAGTGAACTGAACTTTGCATTCACTTAAACCAATCTGTCTAATATATGAAACTCACTGCGTTGCGTACCTCACTGAGTACCTCAAAAATTGTTTTTATACAAACAAATAAATGACGACCTCAACCTATGTAAGTTTGAGAGCATATTTCACTTTATTGGTGTTTAACCAAAAACGTGGGAATCGTAGCCGCAGCTCAACTCAACTAAAAATGATTCCTGTGTGGTGTCTGGATCGAATAACACCACTGGACAAAACTGGACAAATATCACTGGACAATTTTTACACCAATCATCTAGTCCCAAAGTAGGCAATTTAATGCCTGTGTTATGGGTACTAGACAACGGATAAACTTACTTATATATAGATAAACATCCAAGACCCGAAAGCAAACATTCGTATTCATCATAATTACAAACATCTGCCCCGACCGGGGATCGAACCCGGGACCTCAATCTTCACAGTCAGGTTCTCTAACCGCTGGGCTATCCGGCCGTCATTCCACTTCTTCCGTGAATGTCGTAAGAAACGACCAAGGAAACACAGGTTTAGGTACGCTTTAGGCGACAGGCTAGCAACCTGTCACTATTATAAATCTTCCATCTGTTTTCAAACCTAAAATTACACTAGAAGTAGCTGTGAAGCGTTAAATAGTCATAATCATGGTTTTGTCTATGTCACGTTTCGTGTGCTCCGCCTATCCCAATAACGTATACAGGCGTGATTGTATGAATGTAAAGTGATGATAAGTGTTATTGTCCGCAGATTAGCGACGTATTTCGACTGCCCTATGATCTGGGCGTACTCTCTCGGCGCTCACTGGACGACGCTGAAATTGATCGACGATCCAACGAGCCCAGCCTTCGCGATGGACTATCTCACATCAGACATTCCCCCATTTAACTCAATGTCGACAAGGATCAGTAAGCTCTGGGCGAGAATGAAGTGGTACATGAACAAATGGTAAGATGTATGTCAGTATGTATGTCAACCCAGAATTGTTTTTTTTTTAATTTATTGGTGTCGGGATAGAATAGCACTTCTCTATTTCTTTCATGGACGTTGTAAAAGGCGACTAAGGAAATAGGTTTAGGTATACTTTAGACGTGAAGCTAGCTACCTGTTACTATACTACCTCTTCCATTTGTTTGCAAACCTAAAGTCATGCTAGAAGTGGCTGCGTGAAATAGTCACATACATACATACATACATACAGTCACGCCTCTTTCCCACAGGGGTAGGCAGAGACCACTTTGTTCCACTTGCTACGATCCTGGCATACTTCTTTTGCTTCATCCACATTCATTAGTCTCTTCATACATGCTCGTCGATTTCGGGTACTCTTGACCTGACCTGTTGCTAAAACGTCCGCGATTTGGTCACGGAACGTCCGTCTAGGTCTTCCCCTCCCAACACACCCATTCACACTTCCCGTATAAATCTGTTTAGTCAATCTTCTTTCAATAGTCACATTCATGGTTTTTTATGTCACGTTTCATGTGCTCTGCCAAACCCATTTGGGAACATAGGCGTGATCGTATGTATGTATGTACAAATACCAAAAAACTATTTAAAGTTACCGTTTGACAAGCAATCAAAAAGGCTAGATAAAATCGAGCTTCTTCACGAAACATCATCAACCTAAGTATACATGCAAGTACGAAATAAATCCAAATTAACAATCCTTTTCAGGTACAAAACAAAACCTTTAGAAAAGGCCTTCTACGAAGAATACTTCACGCCGCTGTTCCAGAAGAAAAACAAAGTTTTACCACCTTACGATACGGTGATCTACAATGGGACCATGGTTCTGGCAAACGACTTTCCAGGCCATGGACCTATACCGAGTCTTCCACAAAATTACAAATTTGTTGGAGGATACCACATTGAGACGCCCTCAAAACCACTTCCTGCAGTAAGTTTTTACTTTCACTATTAGAAATTATACTCTATTTTATACAATCCGAAGAAATAATAAGCGTTAGAGTAGACTAGTTGTTGAGTCTCCTCTTACCATGGATTGGCAAAAACGTTGGACGTCCTTAGACTCGGTCGAGTGATGATTAGAGCTGGCAAGAGATGGGGGTGGCCTATACATGAGCATTAGTTGATGATAATGGTGACACCAAGAACTCTTTAATTTTACTTTTATGAGATATATGTATATGGTACACTATACTACTCGGTTAGACCCTCAGACGTAGATACTTTCTTTGTCCTTAATAGTTTGCTATTCGAGAGTCTCGCGAAGGCCTAAATCACAGTTCCTCGCCAGTGACTTCAGTATCGATACAAATACCTTGATATCACATTTTTATTTACAGAGACTGCAACAAATCGCTGATAACGCAAAACACGGCTTCATTTACTTCAGCATGGGCTCAAATTGGAAAAGCAAGGACATACCAGATCACGTGAAAAAAGGTCTTCTAGAAATATTCGCCAGTTTAAAAGAAACAGTGATCTGGAAGCTGGAAATTGACTTGCCTGACTTGCCGAAAAATGTGCATATAGTCCATTGGGCACCACAGCAAAGTATACTGGCACATCCTAAATGCTTGTTCTTTATTTCGCATGGTGGCTTATTGTCAACTCTCGAATCCATCCATTATGGAGTACCAACAATAGGAATACCCATTTACTATGACCAATTTATCAATCTTAACAGAAGTGTTAAGCTAGGACGCTCTATCAAAGTGGATTTGACCCTCAATCTAGTGGAAAAGCTGAAAGAAGCCATACAGAAGATGCTAAAAGATCCTTCGTAAGTTATCCATAAATGCGTCATCAAAAATCTAACACAAAATCTTGGTCATGTGAGACTTAAGGATGTGTCTAAAATAATAACAAACAAAATGTCATATTTGATCTTACCGTTGAGGTAAAAGTAAACTGATTTCTGGTTCCAATTTTACTCAAAGGCATTCTCTAATTATAATCTAAAATTTTTGGGGTCCTCACTAGCACATTAATAAAATGCATTATTAAAATATGGACACAAAAAACAATGTCTCGCCTATGTTCCCCGTATTCCCCACTGCACAAGCAGAGCGTGCGAAACTTTTACGTTTCGTAGCCACTTTTAACACTTGTTTGTAGTTAGACAAAAATTTTAAAAAGTGACAGCATGCTAGCATAGCATATCGCCATAGGCTTATTTCAACCTACTTCTATAGTTTCCTCTTGCAACAACCACAGAATACAATTGGGGAGGTAGGTGTAATTGGAATAAGAATGATTGATTGACTTGTGTTTTTTTTTACATTTCAGTTATAAGGAAAACGCAAAGAAGTTGTCTGAGATATATCACGACCGGCCGGTGTCTCCAGGGAAGGAGCTGGTGCACTGGGTGGAGCACGTGATCAAAACACGCGGCGCGCCGCATCTACGCTCCCCGGAGTCTATGATGTCCTGGTCAGAGAAACTGTATTTAGATGTTCTCTTACTTATTTTAGCTATTGTATTTATAATTCAGCATTTAGTTAAGAAATGGATTAATACGTTTACGACTATAAATCGTAATAAGAAATTGGATTAAAATAGATTTTAGCATATTTGTGTTTTCTATTTTATTCTAATATCCGCTTTTCGATGCGACCTGGACTGTTACTATTTATAATTAAGTCACTGCATTCAAGATCCAAAAGCGATTATTGAAGCTCTTCAATAGCTTAGTTTATTTAGTTACTGTTTACATGAATTAGTTGTAGATTTTAATGTTAGAGTTTCTGAACCTAAATAACTATACTCGTACCAGAGTATCCGGTCAATTTTACAGAGATGTGACCAAAAAAATAAGACGGTTAAAACGCTCGCATAATTGCCCCTAAAATGTGAAAAAATAGGTACACTTAACATTAAACTACCGTGAGACTCACTCATCTTATAA
>BHDV01002494.1:18451-46993 GCA_005406045.1 Adoxophyes honmai | reverse complement strand
CCCCCAAACCCCCCCCTGGCTACGCCCATGCTTAGTAATACTTCCGTGGTTAAGTATAACCATAACATTTACCCTTGTTAAACGCGATTGCAACCGAAGTTTTCATATGAAGCATAAACTATACTTAACTAGTTGCGAAGTATTAAACTTGGTTCAAACATGACGCGAGAAATCCGACTTTAAAGTTTTAGTAACCGAAGGGACGAAAGAACTTCTAGTGTGTTTAGGGAACTTTTCACCGACGCAGTATGAGAAGACAATTTTATACGTACACGGCGACTTTTTATTGATATACAGGGCAGTTCTAAAAATAGTGGCACCGGCAGGTTAAAGCGATTTTTTTTCTTTGCTTTTTAACCTTCATTGGCGTGTGCAATGTGATTTTATGTCTCACTAGCTTTCCGCCCGCGACTTCGATCGCGTAAATTTCGGATTTTGGGGTCGTATATGTTTCTGAGCCTATTCATTACAAACAAACAAAGTTTTCCTCTTCATAATATTAGTGTAGATGTAAATATTTAAACCGAAATATTTAACAGAATCAAACCCAAATAAAATTTTACCTATGTTACTCGTGGATAATGTGGCTTTCGAAAGGTGGCAAGAATTTTTAAAAACGGTCCAGTTGTTTCTGAGTCTATTCATTACAAACAACAAACAAAGTTTTGCTCTTTATAATATTAGTGTAGATGTAGATGTAGGTATCTAAACCCAAATATATTACGGAATCCCCTTTTTTTTCAAAATGAAATTTAGCCTATGTTACTCGTGGATAATGTGGCTTTCGAATAGTGCAAGAATTTTTAAAAACGGTCCAGTAGTTACTGACCCTATTCATTTCAACCAAACAAACAAACAAACAAAGTTTTCCTCTTTATAATATTAGTGTAGATGTAGATTATTATCTCATTAGCACCATATTTGTAGGAGGGAACCAGTTTGTTGTAAAAGGTTATAGTATGACGAGTTGTAATTTATGGTCAAAATTGCTTCATTCAGAAAAAAAAATCAGGGTAACCTGCCGGTGCCACTATTTTTGGAACTGCTCAGGAAACTTTTTTACCACGTATGACATTTGTGAAAAATATTTCAATTTTTTTGTCGTTTTAAGAGTCGACTAAGTTATTTTAAACCCACACGGCACCTAAAACACACCAATCTATTTCCTTAGTCGCTTCTTGAAACATCCTCAAAAGAAATGAAAAGGTTTTATTAAGAACACCACACTCGGTTTTCTAATAAAGCCTACTTATGTCGAATACGAAATGTTAACATATCCCGGATAAAGGAACTAGGCTATCTCCGTAATGCATTGAATGAGGAACACGAGCCTAACGTGGCGCACGAGCCACGTGAATACTAACACCACTACCATGGGTTTACAGTGACCGTATTCGCTAGCGAAGGCGTAAAGGATTTATTTGGGGATTTCACAGTACCACTAGTAGTCGCTTGGAGTAATGGGGTACACGCGAAAAGCTATATACTTAGATGGACAATGCCCTTTTCACGTCCCGTGGCCACTTTCAGCATAATTTTAGGCGTACAAAATGCATTAGATCTTTTCTATTGCAATTATTAATTGGCACAGAAGTGACGCGAGCTGTAGAGTCTGTGTATGGACCCATACACAAGACAACCTTTCACCAGTGTAGCTAATTTTGCAACCTTGTCGCCATAAGTGACGACTTTTGCTCAAATCTTAGCGACTAAAAGAAATTATTGTTGCTAAAAAATATTTAATTCAAAGTATGATGAATGTCATTACGTCGATAAGTATTTTAGTTATAATGTTATTACTTATCAATAGGTACAATATTTTTTTCCACGTTTCCTTATGTTTCACAGCGCCAGTGACCCTTGGCATCTCCCCATCTCTCCCAGACCGTTTTTACCGAGTTTCTAGAGACTTTTGACTTTGATTCAAGCGACTTGAACTTAGGATTTGGCAGCACTGCCTTTCGCCTTTACAATATTTTAGCGTGTTACTTTCACATTCGACTGCTATCGCTAGTGGCGATATAAAATTCACGAATGCGCTCACTGAAAACACCATGGTAATGGTACTCGTAGTTCTTCGTATAAAGCCGAGCTACGATTTCAGATTTTATGCTTTAAAATACATTTTTCCTTTGTGAAGTCGAATGAGCGAGTTACAAGTGATTTTTTAATGAAAACTCAAAGGGATTTTGTGGATGTATCTGTTAGAATGCATTAACGGAATTGAAATTTGGAGTACTCTTTTTTGTTAGGATGGTTATACTATGGTTGTTTCGAGACGATAATTTTGTCATTGTCATGGTTTATTTGCTTGCAAAAATATTATTAATTTGATAACACTGCTACACTTCTTCCGTGGATGTTGTTAGAGGCGACTAAGGAAATAACTATTTCATATCTTTTATCTAACTTGGTAACTTGATGACGTGTGGCATCAGGTTTAAAATATCACCTCTCCATTTCTTCCGTGGATGTCGTATTAGGCGACTAAAGACTTAGGCTAAGCTATAGGCGATAGGCTAGCAATCTGTCAGTAATACGAGCTAACATAAACCTAAAAAATAAAACTGTGTTCGAAGTGATCACGGAACTTGAAATATTCATGGTTTTGTCTACGCAGCGTTTCGTGTGCTCTTCCTACTCTGACGTATGGACCTAAAACCGTAGCTTTTCATATACTCTGCCTACCCGTTTAGGAATACAGGCGTGATGTATGTATGTTTGTATGTGTTCTAATTTATCGAGGTTAGAACGTCAGTTTTGATTCTACTCACTTTTAACTGCTTTTTTGTTTCCTAGCTCTTCTAAACATCAAAAACTTCGATACAATTCAAGATATAAACGGAAAAACTTGAATGTAGAGTGTTAGATTAGAACCAATCCAATACTTCAAGCTGCAGCGCAGACGACAGACTTTATACGCGATCGAGTCTGCGGCGCCCAAAAAGTCTGCCTGGATTGTATGAAATTGTGCGCCGAACTTTTTGTTACTTAACTGCGTAAAATTCTATAGGTTATATTTTGACAGACTAAAAAGTCCGTCGCGGATAGTCTGTCCTCAACGTAGGGCCTTACTCTTCTAAACATCGAAAACTTCGATACAATTCAAGATATAAACGGAACCCGAAACTTCCTACAAGAATGAAGAGGGTTCGAACCAATCCAATACTTCAAGGGTTCCGTCCAAAAATAGAATCGTCTGCAAAACCATTGTTTCAAATATTTCTGATTAGGGATGTAACGAAGGAGGTGATTTCGGACCCGAAATGGATTCGGAGTTTTAAAATGCTTTTCGGACTCTAAATTCGGGTCGGAAGCAAAACAACAATTATTGTACATACATCACCCATGTGTTGGGTATTTCCGTGTGGTTTGGGGTTCAGACTAACATCTCTCCATTTCTTTCGTGGATGTCGTAAAAAACAACTAAGTCGTCTAATCGTCACCTTCCTAACTCGTCCACTTTCTGATATCGTCAATACCCCATTTTGTCTACATTCCTATTTTGACCACAATGCCAACTGGTCAACATTCCTATTTAGACCACAGTGCTAACTCGTCAACTATACTACTAAAATACTACTAAATAGGAATGTTGACCAGTTGGCACTGTGGTCTTAATAGTAATTGTTGACGAGTTGGCACTGTGGTCTAAATAGTAATGTTGACGAGTTGACACTGTAGTCTAATTATGAACGTTGACGAATTGGCACTGTAGTCTAATTACGAATATGAACGAGTTGGTACAGTGGCCCACTTAAGGAAGCGGACGAGATAGGGAAGTGACGATATAGGAATGCTGGCGAATCGGACCATATGCGAATGAGAACGACTTAAGAAGGTGACGAAATGGAACTGTGGCCGAAGTCATCCTGAGCCGGTAAATTGTAGGCGACAGGCTAGCAATCTATCGCTATTGTACCTGCCATCTAAAAACCTAAAAAACATTCTAGATGTTGCTGCAATTTTTAAATAGACGTGGTTTTGTCTATGTGGCGTTTTGTGTGCTCTGCTTACAAAGCTTGGTGAAAGTCACTGACAACTGGTCAAAACCCCTAATTTAAAAGTACAAACATACAATTACGCTTCGTGTAGGCAGAGCATACGAAAAGTGACATAGACAAGAACCATGACTACTTCAAACTTCGCAGCCACTTCTAGCATAATGTTAGCTTAAAAAGAGGTGTTAAAGTGACAGATTGCTAGCCCGCCGCCTAAAACCTGCCTAACCTATTTAAGACGTCTCTTACGACCTCTTAAGAAATTTGAGAGCTCTTATTCTAACCCGAAACCACACAGAATTTAAGTGTCCGAGCTGAAGTCGGAATCGGAAACAAATCGGAACTTCCGTCGGAATCGGAGTTTGAACTCTGTGACATCCCTATTTCTTATCATCCGACACTTGACACAAATAATTACTCATGAACAGAAAGCGGAGTTTTAAAAGGTAAGCAACTTTTTAAGGTTCCTTGCGAAAAATGTACCGGTGGACATTTTTCTTAAGGAACTCTAAGAATTGCAAACCATCGCGCGATGTGACGACCTGTATAAAAAATACAGAGAAATAAGTAGAAAAGCCAACTCCAAATAGATTAAAAAAGAGTCCAGAAGAAGTCCGTTGACTTTTCCTGAACTCTTTAAATGACTCTTTTCTTTTTTTTAACGACGTTTTTTTATATCATAAATATATACCTATTTCAAATGTTTTATCCGTGTCAAACAAATTGCTATCAATAAATTTCTTTCTGTCTTTCTTTTATTTAATCAAGAAACGCGTTTTTAGATATCTTTCCCCAACGACAGACTCAAACTTGACCAATTTCCAAAGGTCGAGTGCGCCCAAAATCGAGGGCTACACTTACCGTTTATTAAAGTTACACTCCGTGACATAATTCCGCTCATAAGCATTTTATTTCTGCGAAAAGGGTCCCGAGAAGTTTGACACAGCTTTACAGGCTTTTACGGCGTCTCGTTTGGCTGCAACTTTAATAATTCTGGGGTTCGGGGCGAGCTTTAATCTTTTTATGTTTGCGATTTGGCAGCTTGTACGTTTTGAAACTGTTTAGCGATGACTGGTCAATGATGAACGATGAAATGGACATGAAAATGTCATTGAAATGAAACGAAATTAAAATTTTAAATGGCAACATGTTATAAAAAAATCTAGAAGGAGAGTTTATACATACATACATATTCTCACGCCTGTATTCCCAAGAGGGGTAGGCAGAGCACATGAATTCAAAAATCCAGTGCCACGTTTAGCATTTTCAGGGTAATCAGATGGTTAAACGTGATATTGCAGTGACAGGTTGCTAGCCCATCGCCCACAATACACTAACCCTTTCCCAGAGTCGACTCTTACGACACCCACGGGTAGAAAGGGGGAGGTGCTATTCTAACCCGGCACCACACGGGGTAGAAAGGGGGAGGTGCTATTCTAAAGGAGAGTTTATGACTGTGTGGTGTCGGGTTACAATAACACCTCATTTCTTCTGTGGATGTCGTAAGAGGCGACTAAGGACATAGGTTAAGGTATATTTTCTATTTTACCACTTCCATCTCTTTTCAAACCTAAAATTATGCTAAAAGTGGCTGCGACGGATTTTACTATGTGACGTTTATGTGCTCTGCCTACTTCGTTTGGAAACGCAAGCGTGATATATATGAGCGTATGATAATGATGTATTTTGTACTGTGACAGTTCTAGCCAAAATAGTAAACATGAGCCTAACATCGCGACATTTGAACTCTTAAACTTACAGTAACTAGAATTTAACCTGAACCGTTCCAGTTACACAAAGAATTTAACCTAGTTCCCTATCTCTTGCTAATTGTCTGGCAAACTAAACTGTCGGCGAGCATGCAACGTCGGTCGCTGGGGGATATGGACTGGAGTCTAATTAGAGAGTGTTGAAGTTCGTATGCATCCGCTCGACTTGCCCGTTTGCTGGAGGATGGTCTGGTGATGCGAATACATACATACATACACTACGGGCATATTTATCCGTGTGGTGTCGGGTTTAGAATAACACCTTTCCAGTTCTGCCATGGATGTCGTAAGAGGCAACTAAGAAGAAAAGGTTTAGGTATGATTTAGGCGACAGGCCAGCAGCCTGTCACTATTTTACCTCTTCCATCTGTGTTAAAACCTAAAATTATGCTAGAAGTGGCTGTTAATCGTAAATTAGACGTTGTTTTTTGACTATTTCGTGTGTTCTACCTACCTCGTTTTAAAATGCAGGCATGTCTGATGATGACGATGTGTTTTGTGCCGTGACAATTCTAGCCAGACATATTAACAAACACGAGCCAAACATCGCAACATTTGAAATCTTAAACTTATAACAGGAACTTAACCTGAACCGTTCCAGTTACACAAAGAATTTAACCTAGTTCCCTATCTCTTGCTAATTGACTGGCAAACTAAACTGTCGGCAAGCATGCAACGTTCGCTCTAGGGAATATGGACTGAAGCACAGACTTATATCGGAATAGATGTCTAGATGACTCAAGTGTATGTACTTCGCGTGCCGAAAGGGCGCCAAAAGGAAGAGCAATGTTCTTCTTTTGACACGTTTTCATTTAGTCTTGTACTACTTAGACTAGGTTTAACTTCCTAGAGGAAGGACAACTTGAATAAGCCGGCATCACCTTTCAATCGCTTTCACTCGGACTGTCAATTCCCATCACTAAAGTGCTCATGTGACGTTACAGTAAGTAGAAAAAAGTGGCACGCTTGGTTTTCATACAGCAGGAACTCGTGGTATCTATTTCGATGTAAGTCTATGGACTGAAGTCTAATTAGTTAGTGTTGAAGTTCGTATGCATCCGTTCGACTTGGCCGTTGGCTGGGGGATAGTCTGGTGATGCGAACACTTATTTACATACATTACGACAAAGAAATAGTGTGATAAGGGAAAAAGCTGGGGTGAAAGTAGTTATAATGACTAGTATAGAAAAAGTATGGTTAGTTGGTTTGGTCATATAGAAAGAATTGAGGTAAGAAGATTTACTAAACAAATTTATCCGGGGAGTGTTGATGGGTGCATTGGGAGGGGAAGACCTAGACGGACGTTCCGTGACCAAATCGGGGACGTTTTAGAAACATGTCAAGAGGTAGTCGAAACCGATATTTTTTAGGTCCTAAATCCAGAGTTACTATTGTGATAGGTTGCTAGTCTATATCATTAGTCGGCTCGTACGACATCCACAGAAGAAATAGAGAGGTGTCCTTTTGAACTTGACACTACAGTAACAAAACAAAACTACATTAGTAGCGAAAGGCTCATTGAAGATCTTTATAAAACGGACACATTACGAGTATAGTGAAGAGAGAAATTGCAAAGTGAAGTTGATAATCTACTCTAAAGGTTGGAATCTAATTATCAAATTCCGAAGTTGCAAATCCTGTATTGACTTCACAGTTTAATAATGGGTCTTAATAGAGCGATATTTCGAACAGAGCTAATGGAGAGAATTGAAGAAGCATAGTTGTCTGAACTTATCAGAGGTCCAATCCGCAGTTTAAGTACGCTCTGTTGGTGAGACCTTCTGAGAAGTCTTCAGCAAGCAGAATGTTTAGTGTAATGAAAACGGCCATGAATCCATAAAGATTTCTTTTGCGAATTAACGCGAAATTTTATGGAAACTGAGACAGCGCTGCCAAGCGGAACGTTTGCACAACTGCCGCGGTCGAGTCTCCATACATTCTTCGCGTGTTGGCAAACGAAATCTTTATAATTTCATGACCGTTTTGATTACATTAGACGCTCAGGTAACTGTAGAAAGAAACAGCTATATTTTAACGCCATATTCAGGAGTGCACCTTCTATACATACATTCATACATACATACCATCACGCCCATTTTCCCAAAAGGGGTAGGCAGAGCACACAAAACGCTACACAGACAAAACTATGACTATGTCACGCTACGTGGCCACTTCCAGCATATTTTTTGTAGGTTTTGAGTTGGCAATCGCCTAAAATATGGCGCGTATAGTACAGTCAGGGAGTCTGAATGTTTAACAGGTTGACCGCCTTCATAATTTGTTCGCATTATAGGACAAACTTCACCGTGAAGTTCAATGTTGAGTATTTATGTCATGCAACTGCCAGGAAAATGTAATAAGGCCAATTTTAGAAGTATCTCAACCTGCTAAATATCCAATTTCTGCTAAATATCAAAAAAGAAGCCGCGGGCGGAAAGCTAGGTACAAATAAATAAATAAGAAATCTGTACATATATAAAGACGTTATCTAGCTCTTTACCTATGGGGGCCTTAACGCCAAAGTCCCAATACGGGCATGTTTTGGCGAGAGTGATATTCATGTGATATTAGACACTATGTCACTCCCATATTTTTTTAAGTATTAAGTACAACTAGAACTACATGCTTGAAATTTCACACACACATTGATTTTAATGACATAAAATCCTTACTAATATTATAAGTCAGAAAGTGAGTTTGTTTGTTTGTTTGTTTGTTTGTTTGTTCCGCTTTCATGCCGTAACTACTGGACCGATTGCTTTGAAATTTTGCAGACGTAAAGATAGAAGTCCGGATTAAATAATAGGCTACTTTTTATCCCGGAAAAAAATGATGTTCCCGATGATGTGCTTGATAGATCGATATCGATCGATGATAGATCGATATCAATCGATGACCGATCGATAGATCATAAATCGATGGCGCTGTGTGTCGTTTGAAACGAGAAGTTTTCTTATAGTTGTGCTTTATGCCTACCGCAATATAACCGAGTTCCACGCGGGCGAAGCCGCGGGCGGAAAGCTAGTTTAATAAATAATCGCTTTTGTCTCTTATAATTACAGGAATTCCACTTTTTGTTAGGAAAAATATTTAAAGCATCTCAAATCTCTGAACATCTATAGTTGACACCCGTAGGCACCATTGAGTATCCAGGGATAGATTAGACTATATTCATTTCAAAGACATCCATTAGATACGCGTGGAGTTGGCGAACTGATACTGTAGACTCGGAGTTCCCTTTTGAGGTAGAACTTTGAAACTAATCGATTTCGCCCGAACGAGATTAGGCACGTATTTTGTTATTCCGATGGAGATGTTCGAGGTTTTGGTTCGTGAGATAAATTTTAGGGTCTTTCATATACATACATACATACATATTCTCACGCCTGTATTCCCATGAGGGGTAGGCAGAGCACATGAATTAAAAAATCCAGTGCCACGTTTAGCAAATACAGGGTAACCAGATGGTTAAACGTGATATTGCGGTGACAGGTTGCTAGCCCATCGCCCACAATACACTAACCCTTTCCCAGAGTCGACTCTTACGACACCCACGGGAAGAAAGGGGGAGGTGCTATTCTAATCCAGCACCACACGGGACTGAATGATTGAAAACATATTGTTACTAGCTGTTGCCCAAAACTCCGTCTACGTAGAGTTGTTTTATCGCAATCCCACGGGATCTATTTTTTTTCCATGACAAAAAGTAGCATATATCTTAATCTAGGGTGTCAGCTGATAGTGATAGCTGATCGCTTACTTGGTCTTGGTTGGACAAGCGCTTAAAAGAGCCCCTACTTGCATAAAAAAAATATTTTAAAAAGAAACGACACAAAATGATCAATGCACTGAACCATTTTGTCCCCAGTCCCGACCACAGTTTTACCAACGTGATCTAAAAACTCTGAAAGTACATGACTTTCGTGTCTTTTCTTTGCCCAAAACTTTGCCATATCTTGGCCCGGATGCCGCCATTCGCCATTTGACAACGGGCAAAGTTTCCGGGCCAACTTTGCCCGGAAATTCGAGTTTAAAAAGTTTTCACCTGGCTTCCGGGAAAGGTTTTAAAAGTTGAATTTGTTAACAAATCTAGATTTATATTTCTCTACTAACATTATTGTTAATAGTTTTTGTTGTTTCATTTATGTTTAGTCTGTGTCGGATTAGAATAACGCCTTTCCATTTCCTCCGTGGATGTCGTTAGAGGCGATTAAGGAAAGAGGTTAAGTTATATTTTAAGCAAATTAGGAGTAAGTACCTGAAACTGTTGAGCATGTTTGACGAGATTGATAATTGAATGTGAGTGAAGCGAGAAAACTATGTCATAATAGAAAAGCGAATGGAGCTCTGTCGTCTCTGCTTACCCCGCAGGGAGTAAGGCGTGACGGTTATGTATGTGGGCATGTATATTTTAAGCAACAGGCTAGCAACCTGCCACTTTTATATATTTATTTATCGTTACTAATATTATTATATTAAATCGGAAAGTGAGTTTGTTTGTTTGTTTGTTCCGCTTTCACGCCGCAACTACTGAACCGATTGTTTTGAAATTTTGCAGACGTAAAGATAAAAGTCCGGATTAAATAATAGGGTATTTTTATCCTGGAAAAAATTTATGTTCCCGAGGGAATGTTCGCTTTATACCGCAATATAACCGAATTCCACGCGGGCGAAGCCGCGGGCGGAACGATAATATGTAATAATTAGTAAACTTAAGCAATATGCTATAAGTGGTCATACATGAAGTAGTAATGGTTTTGTCGATGTAGAGTTTCGGGTGTGAATTCTATTTAGGAATACAAACGTGACGTATGATTCTCCTTATCTATACTAATATAATAAAGCTGAAGAGTTGTTTGTTTGTTTGTTTGTTTGAACGCGCTAATCTCAGGAACTACTGGTCCGAATTGAAAAATTCTTTTTGTGTTGGATAGACCATTTATCGAGGAAGGCTTTAGGCTATAACATCACGCTGCGACTAATAGGAGCGAAGAAACATTGAAAAATGCGGGGAAAACGGGGAAAATTTGTCACTATTCCACGCGGACGGAGTCGCGGGCACAGCTAGTGTTTTAAATAAATCGATCGTAATTCACGCGTTAGACAACACCCCGCTGAGTTCATAACCCCCTTTCATAGTCCACCATCTTAGCGGGGTAGAAAATCACAGACTTATTTCGAAATAGATGACTCAAGTGTATGTACAGTCGCGAACCGGGATTGTTGAGCCACTTGCCACTGTTTGCAATTTAGACGTGTAATCAATGACCGATGTGACTGACTAGATGTTTGCTTTAGATTAGTATTACACGACCAAGTTACAAACATAGCAAAATGGAGCCAAACGGGAAAGCAATGCTCTTCCTTCGACGCGATTTCATTTAGTCTTGTACCACTTAGATTAAGTTTAACTGCCTAGAGACAGGACAACTTGAATAAGGCGGCGTTACCTTTGAATCGGTTTCACCCGGACTGTCAATTGTCAATTCCCATCACTAATGCGCTCATGTGACGTTACAGTAGGTAGAGAAAAAGTGGCACGCTTGGTTTTCATACAAATACAGGCACTCGCGGTATCTATTTCGGTAAGTCTGTGAACAAAATAAATTGGGTCTCGCAAAAAACAGGCTTGCAAAAAAGGGCAATTCTAATAAGGAAAAGTCGGTCCGTCTAATTAGTTCATGAAAAATGCCCCTTTTATAGGTCATTTGTTTGCCAGTTGGGGGCTGGGGAGCTCGTTAAACTATTATTAAGTAATTAAACGTTCTTGATTAAAGTTAAGTCGGCTGCCGTCTCGAGTCTCGACTCTTTACAAGTTTTTAGTGCGCCTGCAATGTTGGCACGTTTGCACGTTTAAATCCCTACTAATATTATAAATGCGAAAGTAACTCTGTCTGTTACGCTTTTCCACTTAAACTTCTCAACCGATTTTGATGAAATTTGGAAACATCCACGCGTACGAATTCGCGAACACAGCTAGTGATGTTAGAAATATACATAGGTACATACAATTCCGCCTGTGTTCCCAAACGGGGTAGGCAGAGCATACGAAACATTACAGACGTAACTATAATTATCACTATTTCACGCTTTGCAGCCACTTCTAGCATAGTTTTCTTATACATATGTATATCTCTGTATATTGATAGTATCATAATACATTAAGTATTTACAAATTTAAGCAACCAATAATGGAAAACAAACTTTCGTTTACTTACATTTATTCCGGAAAATACAAAGTTCCCGAAGGATATCGGCAACATTACCTTAATCCATAGAGTTATGGTTCCGTCTTTACCCCTTTGGGTACGGAACCCTAAAGAGCGTATATAAATACATACATACATCACGCCTGTATTCCCAAATGGGGTAGGCAGAGCACACAAAACGCTGCGTAGACTAGACCACTTCTAGCATATTATTTTTAGGTTTTAAGTTAAAAGAAACGTACAACATCGTCAGGTTGCCTGCCCGTCGTTTGAAATACAACTTAGCCTATTCCCTTGGGTGCAGCGCAGACAACAGACTTTTTGTGCAATCGAGTCTGCAGCGCACAAAAAGTCTGCGTACATTGTATGCCGTATTGTGGACTGAACTTTTTGCGCGTCGTGTGCGTTACTGTATAATTCCATAGGTTCTATTTTCACAGACTAAAAAGTCCGTCATGGATAGTCTGTCGTCTGTGCTGGGCCTCAGTCGCTTCTTAAGACTATGACAAGAAATACATAGAGAGATGTCACTCTAAACCACGCCACTGGTAGTAAACTTGAAGGTTAAAAAACACTGTAAGTATACATAAAAAACTTAAGAGGATAGGAGTCGAGCCACTTCTCCATACAAACGTAGTTTCCTGTTTTCTCCGTGAATAATGACATTAGAGCAAACATTTTTTTTCATTAAATTTGTATCTGTTGTGGCTATGCCCCTACGATTCGCTTTTATCGATTTTCTATTTTTTTATTTTTTTTTATTTTTATTATTTAGAATATCTTCGTATGTGTGAGTAATGTGTGCGAATATGTGTGAGTAACTCTATTTTTAAAATTTGTAACATATCGTATGGTTTGCAAACTCAGTATTTGCGTGTCTTTCAAGTTCGATTATTCCTGTTCACAGATTGTCACGACTGTCACGTCAGACATAAATACTTGTCAATATCAAGTCAGCCTTCCTATTTTTGCGTCGTTGTTCATTGCAAACTGTACAACTACGTAAAACAGGCGACTTACTTAAGTTTTTCACCTATAGCAACACTCAACCCACGCCCACAGATAAACTTAGCGTTTAACAAAAACCGTGTACCCAAGAAACAAAGTTCGGTGCCCTCCGTCCCGCGGGATCATTTTGAGGCGTTCACTTAATTTCCCAGCTAATTAAACAGCTATTTTCCTTGTTCCCGGGTCCCCTCGGTGTTGGGAAAGTTCTCGAACCTTCGAGGCGACGAGTCGAGAGCGAGGAATGCAGGGGCTAGAACTATAGGGTTTTTCAATAAAAATGGGTCCATGTTAAAATTTAATAAAACTGTGTGTGAGATTTTTTTTTTTATTTATCTGAAAGCTTAGACAGAACCCGTGTGGTGTCGGGCTTAGAATAACACCTCTCCATTTCTTCCGTGGATATCGTAAGAGGCGACTAAGGACATAGGTTAAGGCATATTTTAGGCAACAGGCTAGCAACCTGTCACTATTGTACCTGCCACCTTAAAACCTGACAAGTATATGCTAGAAGTGGCCACAAAATGTGAAATAGTCATCGTTTTGTCTATGTAGCGTTTTATGTGCTCTGCCTACCCCATTTGGGAATGCGGGCGTGACTGTATGTAAGCATAGAGAACAGAACCTATAGAGTACTAATGTCATTGGATTTTTTCGAAATATGACGATTCCGCCAAAGCATGGCGGCGTTCGCTGTGCTCTTATTGGCCCAAGATTGCACGTAACGCAGTGGCTTTTTCCACTATGGTTATTGGCTTTACAGTTTCTGTGACAGTTTGTAAGTGGTATAAACTGACGGTTTGCGGACCTGGGTCGCCATCATTGTTTCTCTAGTTGGTATGTCCTCTACAGTATGTATCAGAACGAAAGGCCAAGAAAGAAACCTATTAATCTTTAGACCATAAATATGATTGTGGTGAAGGCTTATAGAAATCTAGCATCTTTTAAGGGAAGTGAAAAAATAAATAAAATAAACGATTATTTTTTTACCTCCTGTATTATTTATTTACAGTGTTAGCAATAACAACAAATAAAATGACGTAAATATCACAAATGTCCGCTAAAATTAAGTGCACACTCACGTACTAAATGCAAGGCAGTTCGATGTGCTGGCCGCCGGTACGGTAAACCTCACACAGCAAGCGACGACGAAGATTCGATTTGATGGACGGAGGAGCGACTCGTGTCTAAAATGCGCCCTCCACGTCTCGTACTAGATCTCGGTTGGTTGTGAAAATGGTCTAGTACACGTTCTTCCTCTCTCACGTGTAATTGTCGAGCCCCTCCTCGATTGATCGGCACCGGCAGATTGTTATTTCCCAGTCGGATAAGCGTATTGAGGATCACACGGCCATGGTTGGGTTGCCTTCGTGCGGAAAAAACCTTTCCGCGTACAGACGAAGAGCGGTATTCCCGTTTCCCTTTCACTCTCCGTAAAGAAGAATCATATCCACAAGTTCCTCCGTAGAAAATTTTAAAAGCATTGTCAGTAATTTGTAATTTAAATTTCTATTTATTAGATTTTTTGGCACACGAATGTCAAACACTGACTTGAAGTCATAGAGCACAGAGCCTGTCCTCTATGCTTGAAGTTTAAATTAAAAGGAAAAAGTCCAACTAATTGATTTAACCTGACCTCTTTCAAAATAAAAAAAAACATGATGACCAATCTAATGAAATGTCATAATTAATGTCAAAGTGAACTGTAAATGATATGCAAAATCCTTGTTGGAAAATGGTCGTAAATAATAATTAAATAATAACAAGAAGTCCTCAAAATGATAATTTCAAGAAGTGTTTAGTGTTTCGTATGATTAGGCTATCAGTATCTAGTCATAATTGAAATTCCAGTGATCTGCTATGATGAGGATTGGTTTTAATTAGTTTGTTTACGTTTAAACTGACGTCTTACTTTTTCTACAGGCTGTTACAAGTGTTTTTAACCGACTGCAAATAAGCGAGTACTTAAAGTTATGTTGAGATTAAGCAAAGTTAAAAAAGCCATTAAAAGTTATTAGTAAGTATTCTGTTTGAACATACTCCACTTTACCATCAACCAAGCTTCAGCTTGGCCTTTCGTTCTGATACATACTGTATGTCTGAAAGGGCCATTTATGCCATTATATAAATGGAATATAACATCGTTCAAATGTCCGCCGTGGCTTCGATTGATGGCACGAATCTATTAAGTCCAATTATCATTATCATAGCACTGCGACGAGTACATACATAACGCCTATATTTCCAAATGGGGTAGACAGAGCATAAACCATGTTTTCACGTTCCTAAGCATATTAGCATAGTTTTGTCAATGTCACGTTTCTTGTTCTGCCTACCCTGGGAACAGGCGTTGGTCGAACAAGGCTCCAGTAACTATACATTTGCTAACTTTAAACTCGAGCTGTTTCAAAACTTTAATATGAAGCGATCGCAGCATTCTCAAGACTGTCGCTCAGTTCATGATAATTGCCAAGTGCGATGAACTGCGGCAAAGGAGGTAAAGTAACTTTCCTTGGGCTTGTGCAGGTAAGGAAAAAGTACCGATGTTCGACGCCTCAACACCCAATAGATGACACCCATCTGTCACCTGTCTCACTATAACATAAGGTTGCAAGTGCCAAGTATTGGGTCAGTGTCGACTACAGGAACGTTTACCTTAGTATGGCAGTCCAATAAATATCCAGGTTATATTCCACCCACTCAGCAGTAGTAGGATAATATATTTTATTAAACTTGCATACATACATACATATTCTCACGCCTGTATTCCCGAGAGGGGTAGGCAGAGCACATGAATTCAAAAATCCAGTGCCACGTTTAGCAATTTATTAAACTTATCCGTTGTTAACTTATTGTTGTTTTCCGTGTGGTGTCGGGTTTAGAATAACACCTCTCCATTTCTTCCGTGGATGTCGTAAGAAGCGACTAAGGAATTCGGTTAAGGTACATTTTAGGCGACAGGCTAGCAACCTGTCACTATTCTACTTGCCGACTCAAAACCTACTAAATTATGCTAGAAATGGCCGCGAAACGTGAAATAGTCATGGTTTTGTCTATGTCACGTTTCGTTTGCTCTGCCTACCCCAGTAATTGTACATGTGCTAACTGCTAACGGCAAACCCTGTTTTGAAACTTTAATATTAAGCGATCGCATTTGCAAGCTGTCTCTTAGTTCATGATAGTTGCCAAGTGCGACGAACTGCGACAAAGGAGCTAAAGTAACTTTACTTGGGATTGTGCAGGTGAGATGGCAGTCTTCAACTACCGTGAGACTCACTCATCTTGAAAACTATAGTTACGGATATCACACGTTGTAATCGAATTTAGCTAGACATGTTTCAGGCTAATTCATAGCCGTTTAACAGGAGCCGTGGCAGCTGTTGCTGCCAAACGCGCACTGCGCGCCACCGCTCTATTTGCGCGACTGATCATACGTTTGACAAACTAGCCCGAAACATGTCGAGCTAAACACGATGTAAAACGTGAGTTATCCGTTGGTAACTAAATTTTTCAAGTATGGCAGTCCTTGGAGTATCCAGGCTATATTCCACCGACTCAACAGCAGCAGTAGGGTAATATACTTTATTAAACTTATTATGCGGTGATGCAAACGAAGGGAAAACAAAAGAAGAGCGCGAAAAACTTCCTTAAGTAATTAATTTTTGGAAGGAGCCGTGCAGTAATCTTCTTCTAATATATTTTAATAAATCTGTTGGAAGGCAATTGGTCTTCCGAGAGATCATGATTGCCAAAAAGCGCCGCGATAAATTTGACACAGGTCATTAAATTAAAAAAAAAGTACAATTGCTGCCACAACGAAAACTTCGATTCGTAATATACATACCCCGGCCGGCGGGAGCAAAAATGCTTCTGCTCCTAGTGCTTAATTAAATATCGACTATTTTATCGACATATGGATGTCGATAGAATAGTCGACATTTAATTAAGCACAATTATTATTTTTAAGTTTATGTACAATTTCAGTCAACTGATTACAAATATAATCAATTTATCATACTCACGGGAATTTTCGTAATAGATAAGAGTGCGTGACAGTTGTAAATAGATACTTTTCACATACTCATACATAACTAATAGACCTCTTTCATATCATATGTGTACCTATATCGCGATTATAAACAACCGCTATTTGTCATTGACTCAAATCAATCGGAGTCAATCGTAAAAATTACATGAATACAAATTAATTTACCACAATTTAAGTAATTCATTTATATTATCGACCCGCCATGCCACGCAAGAAGAAACAATAATTAAAATTTCTGGATATCATGATGGTCCAGTACATCGTGTTGTTTTTATCGACATCGACCAAAGTGTGTGTCCTCGCACTATTAAGCTGTCAACGCATTTTTGCTCTCGCCGGCCGGGGTATGGTAATATATTATTTCACCATGTCTCTTAAAAAAGGTCTAAACACAGTCCTTTTACAGGCAACGAAAAAAAAACATAAGTAAAATTGGGAGCACAAAAGTGAAAAAAAAAACAATCCAAAATCCAATTCCCTGAATAAAATATCAAGGCTACGATGTATTCCGCAGATTCAGTGGGTCATGAATAAAGGAATGAAATACTTCGTAGACGGATACACGTTGTATGGAAAAGAACGTCCTGTGTAGTGCGAGCGGCCGAGTGACCTGGCTATGGCATTAAGAAAGCATTGTTTTTTTTTTATTGCGGAAAAGGTAAAAGCCGAAAGCCATGCAACCAAGTCTTATTTATAGTACTTGTCAAGTGGCAACCGTGTGGTGTCGGGTTTAGAATAACACCTCTCCATTTCTTCCGTGGATTTCGTAAGAGGCGACCAAGGATTTCGTAGTAAGGAAATAGGTGAATTAAGGTACAAATAAGGCAACAGGATAACAACCTGTCACCATTATACCTGCCAAATCGAAACCTAAAAAAACATGCTGGAAGTGGCCACTAAGTGTGAAATGATCTTGGTTTTGTTTATGTAGCATTTTGAGTGCTCTGCCTACCCCATTAGGGAAAAGAGGCGTGATGCATGTTTGTAAAAACAAGTATAATAGTGACAGGTCGCTAGCCTGTAACCTAAAGCATCATCATCATCAGCCTATATACGTCCCACTGCAGGGCACAGGCCTCCTCTCAGTATGAGAGAGCTTGGGCTATAGTTCCCACGCGGGCCCAGTGCGGATTGGGATTTTCACACACAACGTTGAATTACTTCGTCGCTGTGTGTAGGTTTCCTCACGATGTTTTCCTTCACCGAATAGCTCGTGATAAATATCAAATTTGCCTTAGCCTAAAGCATACCCAAACCTATTTCCTTAGTCGTCTCTTACAACATCCAAAATACATAAACATACGGGCGATGGTGACAGCTCACCTTCAGTTGACCCATTACCTAATGGAATAAAAAAGGTACCAACAGTCCTGTGAAGAGATGAAAGAGGAAACGGGCTCTCAGCCTATAAAACGACAAAAAATATAAGACAAACGGCGAAGCGACGCATGATCGAATGCCGAAGCCGATTCCGGTTCGGTTCCCGGCCGGCATTCATTTGTTTCAGCCCTGAAAGCAATACTTTGTCAAGGATCGTACTTCACGGCTTCTTAGAGTTGAGAGTTGTATACATACATACTTAGAATACTTACATACAATCACAATGTGTTGCCGAATGGGGTAAGCAGAATCCATGAAACGCTACATCCATATCCATACTTAATAATACTTAATAATCTGTACCAACATATAAATGTGAAAGCGTGTTTGTTTATTTGTTTGTTTGTTAAACGGTTTGTTTATTAAACCCGTGTGGTGCCGGGTTAGAATAGCATCTCCCCCTATCTTCCCGTGGGTGTCGTAAGAGTCGACTCTGGGAAAGGGTTAGTGTATTGTGGGCGATTGGCTAGCAACCTGTTACTGCAATAGCACATTTGACCATCTGGTTACCCTGAAATCGCTAAACGTGGCACTGGATTTTTGGATTCATGTGCTCTGCCTACCCCTCTTGGGAAAACGGGCGTGAGAATATGTATGTATGTATGTTGTTAAACGGAGCGACGGATTGACGTGTTTTTTTTTGGTAGTGACAGCTAAGGGCATGGAGAGTGACATAGGCTACTTTTTGTCTCTTCAAACCCCCCACTTCCCTAAAATGGGGTATGGAAGTTTGTATGGAGCATTCCGCAATTTTCAACGTAAAAGCTATAAATGGTATGCAGGCTTTTAGTGACTAACAAAAAAATTGTATATTAAATATAATTCCGAGATCTCTTCTGTGTTGCCCGGAATTTAACGCGAGCGTAGCCGCGGGCAAAAGCTAGTTGTAAAATCAAACGGAGACACTGTACATGTTTATATCAGAGATTAGAGCGATATTTTTCAAGCCAATTGGTGGTTGTGACTGCCACGGCGCGTCATCAAGTCAATGATCTCGTTATAAATACGTGAGTGCATCTTTTTACTCCACTTTGAGTGTGTCTCACGGTAGTTTTATGTTTAAAATGCTACATAGTTAAAAGTTAAACCACAATTATTTCACGTTTCGTAGCCACTTCGAGTATTATATCTCATCTATTTAATACTTTAGAAAAGTACGGGTTTAGAATTACACCTCTTCAATTTTTCCATTAAATATTGTAAAAAGTTAACTAAAGAAATAGGCTAAACGATAGCATAATCTCAGATAGCTAAATCTCAAGCAAAAGGCTAGCAATCTGTCAATAATTATGAACCTCTTTTCTAATATTTCTTTTTAACTACAAAACCCCGTTATTTCAAGCATTCAAAAATAGCCTCCAACGACCAAATTCGCCCTTCTAATACCAGGAAGACATAACTGCAAAGTACTCTTTATAGAAATATGCCCTTTTAAGGTACGGAGCAGGGAAGAAATGTCATAAGTCAGGTTTCAACCCAGCTCCCAGTCAGGGCGCTCGATGTGTGCCACATCAAACATTAATGAGGGAGTGGCCCTTGACAGGTGAAAGGGCAATGCCCTTGACCTCATTATGTGGGAATACAAGGGGTTATTTATACGTGTAAGGAAAAGCCGCGGTGGTCTAGCGGTTTCGCCTGTGGCCTCTCATGCAGAGGGTCGTGGGTTCGAACCCCTATTCCGTGTTTGAACTTTTCGGATTTTTGAGGGAATTTGAATAATTTTCCGTGTGGTGTCGGGTTTAGAATGTTATGAAACTTCTCCATTTGTGGATATCGTAAGAGGCGACTAAGGAGATAAGTTGTAGTAGATTGTTCAACAAGGGACTAAAATAAGCCATAATGACACGAGATATTTAGACTATAGTTCGAGTGTCATTATGGTTGTTTAGTCTCGCGTTAAACACTCTACTTTTCACTTTGAATGCGAGGAAAAAAACGACGTTCTGTTATAAAAAAAAATACAATATTTATAGTAACAAAGCTTCCTATGTACAAATATGTTTTAATCTAACCAAAGAAATTAAAAAAAAATTCGCGGATTTTTCTTTTCTCTTACTTTTTTTTTGTAAAGTGACGCTTTGAATGATTGCATATTTAGCCAACAGATTTTAACTTGAAAACAATAAAAATTTTAAGCTTATTATGATTACACTATGCGTAATAAAATGTATTAATACTTATTATAATTAGGACGTAAAAATAGCCACATTGTCATTTTGAGGTTATTTCTACGTCTATAAAAATGGCGGTAATTGTCACTATGCCAAAAAAACTTTAAAAGTTATTAAATTTCGCAAAACACGATCATTGATAACGAATATTAATTTATTTAATTATAATAAGTATTAATACATTTTATTATGCATAGTGCTAAATAATAAATAATAAGCTTAAAAATTGTTTTCAAGTTATATAGATAATCCTATATTCACAAACACGGTGAAAGGCTGTTTAACCTTTTGACCGCCAAAGCCGTCATTTCACGTCATCGCAAATCAGTGCCCGTAACGCCACGACGTTATATGGCGGGCCGAAGTTATTGCGAGAGAACTATGAAATATAAAACGCTTCAACAATTTTTCTTGGTTTACTTTATTTATAGGTAGTGTAAGTTATTTTATACCTAATTTAAATAGAATAATACAGCACCATTCGAAAAAAAAACAAGCATTTTCTAAGAGCAAACTTCAATTGGCTAGATTACACTGCCTGCAGCGCCAAAGACGCCGTGTAACGTCGCCTAGTGATGGGACGCACAGCAATGTCTTCTTTTAGTTATCGATATGACAGATCCCTAACCTGTGGTCCGCGGGCCCTTGGGGGTCCGTGGGCATATGTTTGGGGTTCCGCGGTCCCCCATGTTTTACAGCGAAAAAGATTTAAGGAATACTGAAATATAATATCCGTCTATATAAATAAAAAAAGGAATTGCTGTTCGTTAGTCTCGCTAAAACTCGAGAACAGCTGTGCCGATTTAGCTGATTTTGGTTTTGTAATGTTTGCCGTAGTTCAGAGACAGTTTAAACGGTGAGATACATAATTTGGAAATTTTGCGAAAAAAAAATTTACTAAGGCGGAACGTGTTATTAAATTATAATTTCCCTTTTACTAAAGTCAAATTTAAACGTCTGACGGATCTATTCGCAATACAACCCAAAACCCAATGAATACATCTGAGCGCTAGAACGGCACGTGACTGTTCGTTTGTTCTTGGTAATAATAATCGACAAAATGTTTTTTACGACCCTTATGTGCGAAAGCTTGTCACTGCTCCGGGCTCCGTGCGCCCTTGAAGTGAGAGCACGTTACGAGTTGACGACACAGGCGCAAAAATGAGTGTCGATAGTAGCCAAATGAGTACAGAGGAGTTACTTCGAATTTTGGAAGGTGTCGATACTGACGATGAAATCGAAGACGTTGTGTTCGAAGAAGTTGAAGAAGAAGATTTTGAGGTAAGTAAATTTTTAATACGCATATTCTATCAAATAACGCCGTGTTTCTTAACCTGTGGTCCGCGGACCCGTAGGGGTCCGCCAATGTGAATACAGGGTCCGCCGTTTATCCATGAAAGTTGAATGAATGAAGAAAGTGCTAAGACCGTTCGCACTTGATAGTCTTTCAATTTGTTTTTGATATTTCTATGTATATTATTTAAACAAAGAAATAGTAGTACATATTTAGGTAAAGAAAAAATACGTTGCAGGTGTTTAAATACAATAAATCGCGAACGCCTAGCAAGTGGATATTCCTATTATTTAAATAAACGTTTTTTGTTTTTGTTTTACGACACTATTAAATGGGTTTTCCCTATACAAACAATTAAATAATAATTAATTAATCTGTCTAGAATATTTTCGTTCTCTTTTTTTGCGATAACACGTGATTTTGAACACACTAAAATACTTCGAATCTCGCAAGACAAGATCATCATAAACTTTAAATAAGTCGCGCGCCGTGTTTGTAAGGGACAGAGAATGTGAGCGGGGCATTGAATACTAGCCGGCTCGCCGACAAACAAAGAAAGAGCTACGTGCAAAAAATGTAAGATTTATTGCTTTATGTGCAGGTGCATACCATAAAGCCCTCACTCGAGCGACTTTATTATCTTTGTTTTCAGTTAACATCCACGCCAAGGAATTAAAAAAACTAAAAGGTAATAATATTAATCCTTATGCATTATCTACTCGGGTCTGTGTTTTACAACTGAACGAAAGTAGTGGGGAGTCCTGTAACACAGGTGTTTTTTATTTAAAATTTAGATTGTATTTGCTTAGAATAATTGTGCAATGTGTTGATTATACAAAATTTTATGTTCGCTTTAATACTTATTTTTGAATATTATTGATTTTTGTGTAATACCTATATCCTATTCACTGTGTTAGACTAACGAAACTATGTACAGATAGTTCAACTCAATTATGCGCGCGGCGCTATTTGTGCGTTCGCTTGTAAATACACAGATTTCATTTGTATGTAGTAGCAGTAACGTATTTACAAGCGCACGCACACATAGTGCCGCTCGCACAACTGAATTGAACTATCAACTATCTTTACCAAAATAATTACCTAAATAAATCGTGATAATCAAAGAAACTGTGATCAGACAGAACTTATTTTTTAAGTATGTACGTACCTAAATTAAACATCTGAGATTATTTGTTTGTCTATTTTGTACAAAATATACATTATATTTACACCAAAAACCAAATGTATTTTCATTCCAATTTATATACCTAGTTCCCAGTTCCCGAAACATCGAAAAGAACAATTTTTGTTTTGATTACGTTCCCAACACTAGCACTATTCTAATTTCCACTGCCCCCAGCGCCAATGACGGCAACGAACGTCGAAGTATGACGTCATCAGCAAAGTAGTGAAGTGGTTCCATTGCAAAATAATAATGAAAGTTACAACAAAGTTTTAATTTTTAAAGGTTTTCAATGACAGTAATTACACGCAAATTCATGAAAATTATATGGAAAACGTTGTGGTAATGTATGAGGTAAAATATAAGGGGTTCAATGGCTGAAATCAATTGTAATATCGGTAATATCGATATGCGGTTGTGACATCACTATTGTTCGTTCGTATTTGAAACGATTTTTGCCTTGGCGTCAGGAGGACAGCGTTTCACTTCGCGCCTTGGCGTTCAAAAGGTTAAGGCGTTTCTAAGGCAAATTAAAAAAAAAAACTTTAGCCCCTAGCTAGAGCTTAAAAAGGAGTTTTAGGCCCGCTATGTAGAGACTAAAGAAACACTTTACGAGCATGAGAAGTGAAAAGGTATTATATTATACCTGCGAACTCTAAACTTAAAATAAATATGATGAAGTGTCACGTTTTACAAGTTGAGTTTGACATGTTTTGGGCTAGACCGTAACTCATTAGCTAAGTCCACACCAGTTCACCTTGCGTCTTCCTCTGACGCATGCTCGTGCAACCACAGCGCATGCGCTGACACTAGATCTGTCCTCAATAAAAACACGCTGGCGGCATGCGCTGTTGTTGGTGGTTGCACGGGCATGCGTCAAGGGAAGACGCAAGGTGAACGTGAAAGCGCACTGGTGTGGACTTAGCGAATGTGGTGCAAATTGAGCAAGAAGCCCGCGTTTCTGTAAACGGACAAGCCCAAAACGTGTCAAGCTAAACTCGATTAAACATGCTACATACTGTATGTAGGCGTGAGAATATGTATGTAACATACATATTATTCTCACGCCTGTATTCCCAAGAGGGGTAGGCAGAGCACATGAATTCAAAAATTGAAAACTTGATTTATTCGTATTTTTCACGATGAGAAACGGGGGGGAGTGGTAAATCTGGCAACTGACAAGGTTTTTTTTCAACACTAATTCCCTGCGCAGACGACAGACTATCCGCGACCGACTTTTTAGTCTGTGAAAATAGAACTTATGGAATGATATGCAGTAACGCACACGACGCGCAAAAAGTCCGGCGCACAATGCGTACAATTCTAGCAGATTTTCTGTGCACCGCAGACTCGATCGCACAAAGTCTGTCGTCTGCGCTGGCCCTGAACGCAAATATCACAGGTTTTCCACCATTTTAAGCTGACAAAGATTTTATCACAAAACTTTTACAGTCAGCATTTTCACAACAAGCTTAAAGAGCATAAAACGATAAAGAGAAAATCCAATTATGTGCTGCAATGCTTAAAAAAAAGAATGCATTTTCACACAAATAAATCACAAGACCCGACAAAGTTTGCAAAGCCAGCGAATATAATTTCTATAAATAACGGACCGGGGATTTTCTTTCGGAACTCCGAAATTCCGGTATAATAACTGTAGAGCGAAAGAATTTTAGTGGTGGGATTAAAAATAAGATTGGTATCGGTTTGATATTAGCTCTAAAACTTATTAGCTAAGTATACTTGACGAGTTTTCTTTATAAAAGTAACACATTTTGCGGTTGCTATTGTACCAATATTATGTGATATCGGGATAGAATAACATATTTCCATCTCTTTTATGGAGGTAACTAAGGAAATAGGCTAGCAACCTGTCATTATAATATTTATTTGATCTATTTTAAACCTATTTCGTTCGAGGTGACTAAAGAAATAGGCCAGCAACCTGTTGCTATTCTACCTCTCCTATCCAACTTTAATTCTAAAGTTGTTATAGCGGCTGCGAAACATGACAGCCATACCTTTGTCAATCCAACTTTCCATGCGTAGGTACTCTTTAGGAAGACAGGCTTGACGTTTACATTTATACCGGTACCGTAAAACCGTAATCCGAATCGGTAATCCTCGCCCATCACTAGCCAGAGGCCTCGCCAACCCCGCAACTTCGGGATTGTTCAACGAAGTTATTTTTAAACCGCCTTTAAAAAATGTACAAAACGTTTTTGGACTCTTTTAATGGGTGGGCGAAGTGTTTGCAGCTTAATGGCGCGGTGGGAGCGGCGGGCTGAGTCAACGGGCTTAAAATGCTTAAATACAGCTTTTAGACTACGGCCCTGCGCAGACCACAGACTATCTGCGACGGACTTTTTAGTCTGAGAATAGAACCTATGGAATTATATGCAGTAACGCACACGACGCGCAAAAATTCCAGCGCGCAATGCATACAATCCACGCAGACATTTTGTGAGCAGCAGACTCGATCGCACAAAAGTCTGTCGTCTGCGCTGTCCCTTAGACTTACAACGAAGCGTAGTTTTTTAGATCGTCCAGAGCATCTAGTGTGTTCAAATCGAGCTTGCAGTCGTTAACGAATTCGTTTGCGAATTATCGCGGAATTTTATGGAGACGAGTCGACCGCGGCAGTTGTGCAAACGATCCGCTGGCGGCACTGTCTCAGTTTTTACACAATTTTGCGATAAGAAGAAATAGATAGGTTAGTTAGGGTATGTTTTAGGTGATGGGCTAGCAACCTGTCACTATTAATCTCTTTTATTGTATAATCGTGGTTACTTCACTCCCCTTGTGGTGTCGGGATAGAATAACACCTCTCCATTTCTTCCGGGAATGTCATAAGAGGCGACTAAGGAAACATGTCAAGGTATGCTTTTGTCGACAAAGGTAGGTACTTATCACTTTTAGGAACCTCTTCCATCTGCTTTCAAACCTAAAATTTATCGTAGAAGTTTTGCGTGCTATACCTACCTCGTTTGGGATCACTGGCATGATTCTATGTACAGTCAAGGAAATTGATTACTGTGCCACTTTGTACCTTTTCACAAGAAATGTCACTGTGACATACCATACTTTCTACTAATCAAAGCAATATGAACCTCACTATAAAAAGGTTCAAAGTGGCACAGGTATCAATTTCCTTGGCTGTATATACATAAATATATATATTATGTATATCCTGTGATATCCAGTCCCGACGGACTAAATCACAAGGCTACCTTTTCCATTTTGCTACAACCCTACTAAGCAAAATGCGCCCAAAAGGCCTTTAGGATCATCGATTGCTAAGGCCGGTGTCACACGTCGCGAATGATAAAGCGAATGGACACGAGTCCCTAGACGGCCGTAGCCATGACGTGACACACAGGTTAACGTACGGAAAAAAAACGCGCAGTTCACTTTTTGACTAAAGTTTGACGGCCGGATAGCCCAGCGGTTAGAGAACCTTACTGCGAAGCTTAAGGTCCCGGGTTCGATCCCCGGTCGGGGCAGATGTTTGTATGATGAATACGAATGTTTGCTTTCGAGTCTTGGATGTTCATCTATATAAATAAGTTTATCCGTTGTCTAGTACCCATAACACAGGCGTTCATTTGCTTACTTTGGGACTAGATGATTGGTGTAAATATTGTCCAGCGATATTTATTTATTTATTTATTTTATTTATTAAAGTAAGGGACACATATTTTCTATTCACGACTTAGGTCTTCATCCTATTTCCTTAGTCGCCTATTACGACATCCACGGAATAAATGGAAAGGTGATATTCTATTCCGACACCACACGTACGACAATAGGTTTAGGTATGGTTTAGGCGACAGGCTAGCAACCTGTCACTATTCTATCTCTTCCATTTTTGCGACCTAAAACTATGCTAGAAGTGGCTGCGAAGCGTGATGTTATGTAGTCATAAATAATCATGGTTCTGTCTATGTCACGTTTCGTGTGCTCTGCCTGCCCCATTTGAGAACACAGGCGTGATTGTATGTATGTAGGTCTCACCCTGTACAGTCATACATTCTTTAACGCAATTTTCGTTCTATTTTGAGGCCAGTTTCATACGAAATTGCCATAGTTTGCTTGTATGAAACTTTATCAATAGTGAGCGTCCAATATCTAATAATAGCATTAGGGCGGCGTCACGTAAAACAATAAAGCGTGTGGACGCGCGGTCCCTTGGCGCTATACGGAGAAACACACGGCGCGGAGGCCCGGACGGGCACGCTAGGTCATAACTAGGTTAAACACCCTCAGTGTTATTTCATATTTTTTCTGGGAAGACACCTTTTTAATTCTTTTGAGGACGTCGTGAACCTGTCATTATTGTACTTGGTTCATCTATGTACTCGTATAATTCAAAAATTATGTAAAATTTGGCTAATATTACAAACGTAACAAATAGGTCTTTCTACGTCTGTTACTCTTTAAACCTCTGAACCGATTGAGAAATAATTTTAAACAAAAAAAAACCGACTTCAAATTAGCTTTATCCTGAAAGGAAACTTCTGTTTATGTACGTATTTACTAAAGGTCAAGTAGGTATACGTATACGTAGCTCTCAGCAGATTCAAGGCTTTAGGAGGAATAGCTCTATCTGATTTAGAACCCTCTAAACTGTTAAGTAAACCCCACGATGAACGAGCATTAGCAGAAATGCAACGCTTGAGAAGCAGCAGGCCTGGCTAATTACTGAAACTATAATTTTCAGTCTGCAGGTGCATTCAGTATCGAAAAAATTATCCTTTAACTCCTAAAAATTAAGGAGTTGACCTTTCATCATCAGCTCAATCATATTTTTTTACAGCCAAGCGTAAATACTGGTGTAGATTTGAAAAATGTACTAAAAACACTACCTGTGCCTATAAAATTTGAGGGTTGCCCTCGATTTCCCTCATATTCCATCATCAGGTCAAGATATGCTGACAATCGGACTACCTGGAAACTATACCCTTTCAGACAAAAAAAGAATTTTCCAAATCGGTCCAAGCGTCTTCGAGTAATCAGCGAATACACATAAAAATACTCTCCATTTCTTTCGTGGATATCGCAAGAGGCGACTAAGGACCTAGGTTAAAGTAAATTTTAGGCGACAGGCTATGAGGCTAGCAACCTGTCACTTCATACCTGCTAACTCAAAACCTACAAAAAATGTGCTAGAAGTGGCCACGAAGCGTGACATAGACATAGTTTTGTCTATGTAGCGTTTTGTGTGCTCTGCCTACCCCATTTAAGAATACAGGCGTGACTGTATGTAGGTATGTAAGTATGTACAAATGTAAGTTCGGACTAAAATTCCCGAATGCCCATACATTTTTTTTTTATTTTAAGGATAATTCAAAAACTACTAGTTAGATTTTGATGAAATTAAAATGGGACCAATGGGAAGCCATTTGTTATCGAAAACAAAAAGAACCATCGAAATCGGTCCACCCGTTTAGAAGTTCTGAGGTAACATACATAAAAAAAAAAA
>BHDV01002486.1:0-28185 GCA_005406045.1 Adoxophyes honmai | reverse complement strand
TTGACTAAATCCAGGTCGTGGTCCCGCCATTATAACGCTAACCGCCACCCGTCCTAAAATGTGTTAGACTAATGTTATTTAATAAAAACTGTATTGCACTATTCATTGAAAAGAACGGTTGTTTTATATTTCTCCCACGACAAACTGACCGGTACAATATGGATATTTCATATTTGTAAATAAATAAATATGACGACTGTTAGTATACTTAAGGCATATTTAACCAGTTGCGAATAATATTTTGTCTTTGAATAAGTCACTCTTGCCGGCTTTTTTCATATGAAAAAATATACTCGCGGGTAAAGAGTGACTTACTCGACCACTAAAATTGATTCTGGTTTCGTTACCGAATGCCGGCGTTTGAGCTTCTTCGATGTGAACCACTTTTCGCAGAAGCTCCTCCCTCTTCGCGAGCCTTGCTGGCTCCGTTCCATAAACCTTCTCCTTGATTGGGTTGACGTCGTTCCTGAGGAGGTTGTTTATCATGTCCTTGTAGCGGAATGTGTTCACTATGGGCTTGCGGCAAACGGGACACTGCGGTATTTGGATGGTCTCAGTCTCGGTCCTTATGAAATTATCCAGGCTGTCGACATCCAGTATGTGGGGGCAGTCTTGCAGCTGAATAAGTCTGAAATAATGAAATCAACGATTGTTGTGAATAAAGATTACTTACTTAGGTTCTCCTACTGCTGTTCCGATTTTTATGGTTTGATAAATTTTTTTTTTAAAAGGGGCTACTATTACTATACTATAGAACGATAGGTACTTAAAAGATGGTAAACCATCTTGACATGTCTTTTTATTGAAATACACAGTCTAAAAATGAAAATTGTTACAATATACAATTCAATTATGAAAGTAAATGAGTTTTTCATACCTAAATTGTAAAATGTAAAGATTTTGATTTATAAAGTGTATGTTTAAATAAAAAGACACGTCAAGATTGTTTACCATCTTTTAAGTACCTATCGGTCTCTAGTATAAGGACCCGCTTTGTCTATCACCAGGCTGTATCTCACGAATCGTGATGGCTAGACAGTACAAATTTTCACAAAGAATGGGTTCTTAAACGAGTTCAATGGACGTGCAGCGCTTTTCAGTGAAGGGGATGGTACCTATTTTTTTCGAAATTTTTAATCGGGTAAGTTATAGATAATATAATAATTAATTCGTATTGGTAACGTTCGCAACAAAGATCGACGCGGTCAAAGTATGTGCGCGTCTAACCGCTGCCGCCGTAGCGCGTTGCTGCCGATGATGGGTCAGCCCGAAACATTTTGAGCTAATCTCGATGAAAAGACGTGAGTGTATCCATTTTAATTTTACTACGAATCTCATGGTGCTTTAGCATGAATTAATTCATAACTGCAGTTTTTAGCATTGGGCACATTCAAAAACAGTACTCTGCCACAAAGATTGCATCTCGGTTAACTAATTTAGGTCCTGTATTGCGTTGTCTCGCTCTTATTTACATTACTCCAACTGTCTCTTTCCAAAGACCGATGTGCTCATTTTATGGCCGAGTGCTGTACAGTCGTTCATGACAACACCACCTTGCTGATGTTGCCAGCATTGTAAAAATGAGTATTGTAAAGGTACTGAACATAACCTAAAATAAAACAACGGATAATTAAGCAATAAGATAGTTATATTCAATTAAGTTCAAGAAATTACAACACTAAGCTAAGTATTTCCGATAGTAAAATTAATTGCGGTCATTAAGTTTTAGAGTTATCAATCTTAACTAATTTACAATAAACAATGAATAAATTTATCTGCACACATTATACTTAATTCCTCTAAAATGGGTTCAAAAAGCTTTATTGGTATTATACTTACACTTACTAATGTAAACAATATACCTAGGTATTTATTTATGTTGAGACTTAAAACACACTTTTTAGATTAGAATAGAACCTATTTTGGGTAAATAAATACAAGTATAATATGTATAGTTAAATTGCAGTTTTTTTTGTTTGTTTGAAACAAGAAAAAAATTGCGTGATATTTGCCGTGACCCCTCCTCCCCCCAACGTGAGATTAGATGAGATTTGACTCGAGCCCCTCCCCTCTAAAACACCTCACGTAATTTATGGACGCCCCCTAACACGCACAATGATTTTGCAATGAAATGAGCGAAACTAACGCTGATGCGAATGGATAAAATTAATATTATATAATCTAATAAGTGGTTATGACAATTTAAAATAATTAATATAATAGTTTTAAATTAGGGGGTGTTCAAGTATTACGTAACGCAAATTGGGGTAAGGGGGGGGGGAACTAGAAAAACGGTACGATGCGTTACATGGGCGTGAGGGAGTTTGAAACAACGCGTACACAATAAAACAAGGGAATTAATTTTCCCGAGTTGGCAACCCTTTACGTTTAGATTTTAATGGGAATCCCTCTATTATAAATATACTTAAGTACGTCACTTATTTTGTTCTTCAAAGTTAGCTACCCTTTTCGTTTATGTTTTACGGGGAATCCCCCGACAGTATTGTACCCACGTAGTTTTTATTTTGTTTTCGTTGCCAATACCCGTTCATGCTTACGCAGGAGTAAGTTAATGTATTAGCTACTTCACTACATAACTTGTGACTTTTAGGTAAAAATGGTCATAGGTGTTAAGTAACGTCCAGAGATTGCAGAAAAACGTTACAGCGCAATACGTGGGGGGCAGGGAGGGTCAAGAATCTTATAAATTGCGTCACGTAATACTTGAACACCCCCTTATGATTGTTGGACATAGAATTCAGTCAGTATTAAAATTCCAAGTACCTAACTATGAACGCAAAACACTTGCAATGATTTGTCGGTTGCGACGTCATCGTCATCATCTAAAATCACGTAACTACGTATAAGAACCGTCACTTAGCTAGTGACAAGATACATTACTTTTGTTAAATCCAGGTGAATCCACCCGCAGTAAAAAATAACATTGCTTAAGATTAGAAGCTTGGCGAAAATTAGAGCAGATTATCAAGATTGAAATTAGCCATGTTGTTCGCAGCGTCGGACCAGGCTGCAAAGCGAGAGCCGTCCATCTCTCCGGCGTGGCTGTTGCCGGCAGTCAGCGCGTGGTTGGACCCGCCGATGGTCGCACCGCACTCGGGACACCTGGCGCGCTCCATGGCCCCACCACACTCGCCGATGCAGTAGAAGTGTCCGTTAGGACATTTATACCAATGGCCCGCTTTGAGGCCTATGGCCTTTACCACCATCGCGCGCTCCTCCGCGCTCACAATCCCAGATAGCTGCACTACACCCTGAAGCTTCTCCAGGCACTCCACGGCTTTTGGTTCGTTGAAGACGCGTGAGCTTAGCACCGCGTCCCTAGCCTCGTTCGCAGCCTCCATCACTTTCGGAGACGTTTGAGCGGCTATGTAACTGCCGTTGCTGAATATTGTATCCAATTGAATAATGGAATTGATGCGTCGTAACTCGTTTTCTATGTCCAATTGTTGTTGTTCACTAATCTTGTGCAGTCCGCTGGCAGTGAGGACGCCGCATATTAGTTTTATCTGCGACTTGAACTCCGATTCGAGTTTTGTAACCTTCGCATCCGTATATTTTGTGTGATAGTTTCCGATGTTGTCTATGATGTTAAGATACACGTCGTTCATCTCTAGCTGCAGTAGCGATACATTTTTTTTCCTCTGATACAATCTTATGACTTTGTCGATTTCGAATAAGGCGTGATTCCAATCATCGTTATCTGCAATACAAGAACAAATATAGTTACAATAAACTGCCTCAATTTAAAAAACCGGACATGCGAATCGGACTTACGCACTAAGGGTTCCGTACCATCGTCTGTACAAAATTAGTCGTTATCAAGCAAAAGCATATCATCAAGAGCTTAACATCGTCATACGAATAGGACACTCAACTGCAAAGATAAGTTTGTAATCGCCAAAGTACTATCTTTGTGTTTTGATGCAAATAAGCTTTACTACTTTACTTGTCTTTACTTTTGTCTTTACTTGTGCTACACGACATCATTTCAAGTCAAATTTTAGGTCAATAGTTAGATTCGTAGCGCCCGAGCGCCACATTCGTCAAATAGCCAATCTAAACGACTCTACATCGGCATCGTGCTAACGAAGTTTCGATGATCGGTTGCATAAATACAACTTCCAACTTTCTCTCTGTGGACTTCGGTCCCCATAATAACATCTGCCTGGAAAAAGATCGGAGTCTTTCCCACAGTTTTATTACTTACCCATCGATAGTTCATATTTTCGCTCAATCAGTTTAACTTTCTGGAGCAATTCCTCGTTCTTCTGTCGCCTCTGGACAGCTGTTCCGTAAACCTTCTCTTTAATTGGGTTTATTTCATGTTTTAGCAGCTTGTTGACGAAATCCTTGTAGCGATAGGTGTTTATTATAGGTTTGCGGCAAATTAAGCACGTCTTGATTTGAACTGTGTCCATTTGACTTTTCACGTGATTATCGAGGCTTTCCACGTCGAAAATGTGAGGACAATCTTGCAGTTGGACGAGGCTGAAATGTAACAAATTTATTGAAAAATCTGTTCCTGTAGATCCACCTATCATCAAGAGTAGCGGCATAAAGCACTGATAGGTACAGAAGTAAGTGATCATAGAAGTGCGCTTGAGCAATTCACACATAGACACCGTTCATCCCCGCATATCTTGGAATAGTGCCACTACCACGATAGAGTTCTGTGCACATGACATAATTGACATCTCTACGGCGAACCTTGAATGAACCCACTTGATTGACTTCTATAGCTACGTACTTGTTTTGTGGAAGCCACAAGCTGCAGGTTACCGCGGCCATGTCTCAGCGCTTTTAACTTTTGCCAAACAACTACGAGTTCTGATGTAGGTTTCATGTTATTAGACCAATCAATCAATCGTCGATAGGTAGCATCGTTCAACGTCTGGAACTGGTCTAATAGCTCTAATTGATCGACAACCAATTGATCGATTACCGATCGATGGCAACGGTCGACGTAGATCGGGGGCAGCCGGTGACGTAACGACGTCGATTAATCCGCAGATGCCGATCGTTCGATTGGTCTAATAACACTCGAATATTTGAAGTTAAGTGTATGTTATGGAGCAAGTGATTAATAGGTACGGGCATTTTTAATTACCTATACCTACCTACTGGGACATTATTAATAATGTTAGCACTATCGGGGATTAATCAATTAAGTAATTATGGTATCTGTGTGGTTTCTAGAGGGTATGCCCACTTTTTGTGGGAGAGACCCTCATATAGGTACCCCCGTGTTGCCTCGAGCCGGGAGATTTTTTTTACTTTGCCCAAAAGGGGATGGACAATAATGTACCATAATGCCCGGTTAATTTATTATTTTGAATAATTATTATCAAATTGCACGCTAATATTCGGCATTTTTCATAATAACCGGGATTATCTGTGTATAATGCACAATTTATAAGTTTACAACAAGAAAAAAAAGAGAATGATAATTATGTACTTACTGCTTAGGTACGTTGCGAAAGGACCGCGGACGGGGTCATTAGTTATGTACTATATTGAGTTGTGAAATGAAATGATGAAGGACTTGCCTCTACAAGGTTTTGTTTTATTTCAACTCACTTTATGTAGGTATTTTTATTCTTCTTGATCAAAAGTCATGATTTGCCCCGGGGCTAATACTACGGGTCTTTTTACCGAACTCCATTTAAATTTCTAGCAATTGAAGCGTGAAAATGTAAGGTAAAAAAAAAGGAACAAAAACGGGCTGACGGGGAAGCCTTCGGGGTCGCAGTGGCGGCAGGCGCGAGGCAGCTTCAGTAGTTAGAAGGCGACCAATGTTTCTTGGAAGTGTCTCCTTTAGTATCCACCACATGGGTATGGCGTGATCTATGTATGTATAAAACGGATTTATGGGAATACGAACATGTCATCGTCTTCGTAGGGGTCGTCGAGCATGAACGGGTTGGTGGGGAAGCCTTCGGGGTCGCAGTCGCGGCAGGCGCGCGGGCAGGGCTCGCCGCAGAGCCCGCGGCACGCGTGCCCGCACGGCAGGAGCAAGGGGCAGCGCTCGGAGCACGGCGCGCGGGAGCACGCGGCGCCGCATGTGCGAGAGCATTTTCCGTGCGCGCATCCACGCTCGCACTCCTCCTGTAGACGAGCACACGACTTTAAAGCCGGGTCTATTTAGACGGGTAGTTCCCATTAATCCAACCTATATTATTATACCACTTTATATAGAATTTATATAGAATTTTATATTATATAGAATTTTAGGTGGGATAGCTTGGATAATGGGAACTGCCCATTTAGACGAGTGTAACGTGTAATGTAACACAAATAGGGATGTCGACTGGGATTATGGAAAAATACACATACATATTTCCGTGTGGTGCCGGGTTAGAATAGCACCTCCCCCTTTCTTCCCGTGGGTGTCGTAAGAGTCGACTCTGGGAAAGGGTTGGTGTATTGTGGGCGATGGGCTAGCAACCTGTCACAACAATATCACTTTTGACCATCTGGTTACCCTCAAGTTGCTAAACGTGGCACTGAATTTTTGAATTCATGTGCTCTGCCTACCCCTCTTGGGAATACAGGCGTGAGAATATGTATGTATGTATGTATATTCTCACGCCTGTATTCCCAAGAGGGGTAGAGATAAATTCAAAAATCCAGTGTCACGTTTAGCAATTTCAGGGTAAGCAGATGGTTAAACGTGATATGCAGTGATAGATTACTAGCCCATCGCCCATAAATACGTTAACCCTGTCCCAGAGTCGACTTCTTACGACACCCACGGGAAAAACGAGGGAGGTGCTATTCTAACCCGGCACACGGGTATGGAAAAATATAACACGTGTTTTTTTGGTTTATCACATAAGTCACATAACTAAATATCGACAAAGTTGTGTAGCTGTAGAGCTTCAAACTTCTGGAGTGGGGGCTTGTGATATCACGCATACCATTTTTTGTTTGTCAAATAAAATAAAAAAATAAATGTTTAATATTTTTGGTAAAGCCCCTGAAAAAGGGCTACGTACCGAACAGGGCACGCAGGGCGCTCCGCAAGGCTTCCCGCACTTGGAATGCGGGCACTTCACCTCGCAGGGCTTCGGGCACGGCGGACACACCTGGCTGCACGGCTCCTCGCACCTACCAAACAGAGTCAAAGGTTAAAGTCAAGGGCATTAAAAAAAAGATAGCTTGCATATTTTTATGAGAACATAATTAAATTATGAACTCCCCTCGCGAGGAGTACGGGCGACCGCTAAAGCTTAAGCTATAATTTAGAAGTAAACATAACATAAATAATTTTAAACAAAAAAAAACCGACTTCAAATTAGCTATATCCTGAAAGGAAACTTCTGTTTATGTACATATTTACTAAAGATCAAGTAGGTATACGTAGCTCTCAGCAGATTCAAGGCTTCAGAAGGAATAGCTCTATCTGATTTAGAACCCTCTAAACTGTTAAGTAAACCCCACGATGAACGATCATTAGCCGAAATGCAACACTTGAGAAGCAGCAGGCTTGGCTAATTACTGAAACTATAATTTCCAGTCTGGAGGTGCATTCAGTATTGAAAAAATATCCTTTAACTCCTAAAAATTAAGGAGTTGACCTTTCATCATCACTTCAATCATTTTTTTTACTGCCAAGCGAAAATACTGGTGTAGCTTTGAAAAATGTACTAAAAACACTACCTGTCCCTATAAAATTTGAGGGTTGCCTTCGATTTCCCTCATATTCCATCATCAGGTCAAGATATGCTGACTATCTAACTACCTGGAAACTATACCCTTTCAGACAAAAAAAGAATTTTCCAAATCGGTCCAGGCGTCTTCGAGTAATCAGCGAATACACATAAAAATACTCTCCATTTCTTCCGTGGATGTCGCAAAAGGCGACTAAGGACATAGGTTAAAGTAAATTTTAGGCGACAGGCTATGAGGTTAGCAACCCGTCGTCACTATTATACCTGCTAACTCAAAACTTACAAAAATGTGCTAGAAGTGGCCACGAAGCGTGACATAGACATAGTTTTGTCTATGTAGCGTTTTGTGCGCTCTGCCTACCCCATTTAAGAATACATGCGTGATTGTATGTAGGTATGTAAGTATGTACAAATGTAAGTTCGGACTAAAATTCCCGAATGCCCATACATTTTTTTTTATTTTAAGGATAATTCAAAAACTACTAGTTAGATTTTGATGAAATTAAAATGGGACCAATGGGAAGCCATTTGCTATCGAACACAAAAAGAACCATCGAAATCGGTCCACCCGTTTAGAAGTTCTGAGGTAACATACATAAAAAAAAAAAAAAAATAATAAAAAAAAAAAAAATACAGACGAATTGAATACCTCCTTTTTTGAAGTCGGTTAAAAAGAGGATTATATGACAATTTGACAATGCAGTTAATTATCATGGAAATCTCGGAAACATTCAAGACGACGGCGTGCGTCGGATGTTACTGTGCATCGCTTTCGCACTGAATATGTCACATCAAAGAGTCTCAAAGAGGCCTTACTTCCAGAGAGGCCAAGTCTGTACTTATGCTCTGAAATCCTCAGAGGTCCCCAAGAGTCAGCTTAAGAGCTCGTTTCGAAAATCTGCCCGACATCCGACGTAGTGGGAACGAGCTCTTAAGGGCGAGGGTTTACCGATGGCCGCAGATGTTGAGCTGGTGGCAGACGGCGGCGCAGGGCGCGTGCAGGCGGCCCTGCCGGCAGCCGGCACATGTCCCTCCGCACGCGTGGTTACAACGCAGCAGCACTCCACACGGTGCCGTGCAGTACTCCAGCAAAGATTCCGGCTTGAGGCCACCTGCAACATCGGGTTACCTTTACCTTCTATAATGGCCGATCAATATAATCCAGTGGTACTGAATCTTTTTTTTATACGGACCACAAACACAGGCCGCGGGCCGCAAGCAAAAGTAATGTAGGGGTAAGTAAGGGGAGAGGTTTATAAAATACTAGGTTATCATCTATCATCATACCAAATTTCATCAAAATCCGTTCAGCCGTTTAGACGTGAAAGAGCAAAAGTTCCAACAAAACGACTAAAAATCACTAGCTCAATTTCGTTATCTGCCTACTGCCTACCCTCTAAGAACGATGGCGTGATTATTTATATGACCATTTCTAGGTTATCATCTATCACCATACCAATACCAAATTTCATAAAAATCCGTTCAGCCGTTTAGGCGTGAAAGAGTAACAGACAGACAGACAGAGTTACTTTCGCATTTACAATATTATTATATTAGTATAATATTAGTATGGAGTATGGATGACACTGACAAGATTTTAGCAGGTAAGTATGTGGGAAAGTCCCTAATGGAGAGATCTCTCTCCGGGCAGGCAGATGTTGTATTTATGCCACCGCGATCTTCGAAACTTCGTTTGCGCGGTGTAGAACACTTTGACAGTTGATGTCGTTCATGGAAGAAGTTCTACTGGCCGGTAGGTGGCGCTAGGGTCGCTACAGGTTACTCTTAAATAACCAGAAGAAATGGGTAACCAAGTTCAGTTTAACATACCGTTAACCAATTTCCGATACACGTTGCAAGGCGGCTGGACCTTGTGGCCGCAGGGCGAGTCGAATTTGTGATCGACTATGGCGGTGCATTTGGTCACATCGCACGGCAAACCGCAGCGGCTCTTGCATTTATGTCCACACTCCAATACGCGCTCGCACGGACGCGAGCAACACACGCGGGTCACGTCTACCCCGCACTCCATCTCTATTTCATGGTCACATCCAGGTAACTTTTTCTTAACCTGAATAGAACATAGTATATCCAATTTCATTACACTTCAATAATATACTACGAATTTTATAAATATATGGGTTGTAAGACTTTGCTTTGAATGGGAATTTAGAGATGGATTGAAGAGAGCTCAGTGAGTCTGTGAATATAATGGAGTTCTTTAGTTTCATTAAAATTACATATTCAACTGCTTTCAGAATACCAAAAGATTCTCCAGTATATACAGACGTCTCTGGTGGCAGTTTTATTTTCTGTACAATATTGTATTGGGAGTGCAGTACACCAACACCCACACACCCATTTGAGTGGATCTTTGAAGCATCTGTATAAATGTGATGCATATCCTGAGCGTCAGATCTAATGAATCCCAAAAATTGTTGATTATGTTCTACATCATTCTTAGAAATACCTATATTCAAAGCAACAGAAGGGACCAAAGTTAGAGAATCATATTCATACTGGAAAATAGGTAATGTAGGGGATTTATGTGTTGGTGCTATAATAGATTTAAATTTATCAAAACTTTTAATCAAACATGGGGGATTCTTGTGTTTCCAATACTTTGATGCGGATATTTGAAAATATAGGGAAGGTAAAATAGACCAGAGCTGATGATTAGAGATTTGGGTACAACGGAAAAGATACCTATCACTAAGAAACTGACGCCGTAGAGATAGGGGAGGATCCACACATTCTACTTGAAACAGAACAGATCTGATATCTGTCCAAAGAATGGGACTTCTTACGGCAATCTATTGATAGGCGTACTGTGTTAAAATTGTCGTTCTTAATTAGTCTGTTAGATTATGTAAAATACGAGACACGTGTTTTTGGTTTATCAAATAATTAAATATCGACAGAGGTATAGATTATTAAACTTCCGGCGGTGAAAATTGCACCACGTAGTGATGTCACTCGAAATTTCAGAGCACTGTAGCGTCATTTCTTGTTTGTGAAATAGGTAAAAGAAAAAATACTTTTACAATATTTTTTGGTACATACTTAATATTTCTAACGAAATATTTTTTGTAGTTGCCTGAAAAAACTTAGTTATCTAACAAGGTACTACTTATTTTGGTTAGTACTAACTTACTAACTTTAGTTTTTTTACGCATTTGCATAGTCTGCTGATGTCATTCAGCTAGTTTATAGCAGACCATGTACCTATAGGCAGTATAATAGGTACTTTAGAGTAGGTTTTATACATATAACTATGTAAATTTGGAATACTAAAAATAATAATAATACCTAAGATGTCACTCAGAAAACTATGAATGTAATTTCAGTATACGTGAAAAACGTAATAAATCTAAAAAAGTCCTCAAATTAGCTTTTATTTATGAAATTACCCATTCAAGCCACAACCCTAGCTTTACAGTACCTTTTGCTTGCAGTCTCCGCATTTCTCGAAGCACAGCTTCTTGCAGAAATGTTTGCAGGGGAGCGCACGCGCGCATTTCTGGCGGCACGGCGTCGCGTCCACGTTTGCATGGCACGCTACCCGCGCCTTGTGCGTGCAACCGTTCCTCTTTTTCAAAACCTGGAGAGTTTTAACAATATTAGGTCACGTTGATTAGATGTACAATTGGCCAATAAATTAGACCCCCACAAGATCGACGTTCACTTCAAATTGAAACAACAAGATCGATTCCCCCTTGCCTTAATATTATGACAGTGACAATAGCTCCTTTTTCATTATACTCACGGCATGTGTCAATGTCATGTACATTTTAGTGATAATTTGATCTCACAGAAACTTTTATCAAAAGTGGTAGGTCTCTTTTTTAGCCGACCGTACCACTTCATTACATGTCTGTATTCCCACAGGGGGTAGACACTAGGCAGAGCACATGAATATTATTGAAGCTCAGGGAATTTCAGATTTACTTTGTAGCGGTATTTAATTTACCATTTACTTACGTACGTAATTTTACTTGAATTAAGTATTTTACTTGTACTAAAGTTGCCACCATACGGGTCGACTAGCAGCTAGTATTACATACCTGAACATTGCAGTCCAGACATTCCTCGTGACAGGCTCGTAGACATTTATGTTCCCCGAGATCGTTTTCCAAGTTCGCTGTGCAGCCCTTGTTTGGTTTAGGGCACGGCTTCAAACAGGTATACTGAAATTGGCAGAGATTTAAATGTAAATATGAGAGACTTTACACAGGGTAAGTACCTATGAATTGAGCAGTTGGTCAAACAACATACTCGTAGGTACGAGTGGGTGTCAGTATCTACCAAAATAAAAGTTATGTACGTGTGTGTGCGTGTGTGTGTGTATCTGTGTGTTGTGTGCGACTTACGCGCTCGTGGTCGGGGTCATCGGTCACGTGGCAAGAGCGGCGGCACGCGTGTCCGCAGCTTAGTCGACTGTTCGGGCATTTCTCCTTGCACCGCACGTCTTTTATCTTCATCGAACAAGCTTTCTTCGCCTGGAACATACTTATTGTGTAGACTTTATACTAATTTTTAAGACAGCTTTAAAAGTATTCCACTGCTGTGCAAAAGCCTCCACCCTATTCCTTTTACTCGACTCTGTTTTTTGCTTAGTATTACATACATATTGAAGGCCCAATCCCAAATGCATGCTCAGGTGTAAAATATTGTTGTCTCTTTCTGCCATTACTTGCTTGACTATTGCCTAGATCTTTCATGAGGTTTCGCCAGTGGAGCGAACCTAAACCTGGCTGGACCTTATCTAGACCTTTTATAGAATGCTTCTGCGGAGGTACGTCATGGATAAACTTTATTTCAACTTTTTTTTAATTTACACGTTCGCTCGGTGGACCGCCCAGTTGCTTATGATCTGACAGCAGAAGCAGGGCCACTCGATATCATATGAAAAAGGAGGAGTGCTGTACTGTGTCCGTACACTACGCTGCTCCGCTTCTGCTGACAGACTTTGGAGCCTTTGTGTCTTAACGTCAAAATGAATAATAAAATTGGCCAAAGAAGGAGATGTCAAAAAACAGGCATATTTCCCTGATCCCTGATCTATATTTCGCTTCATATTGCAAATTTTAGGTTCTTACCTCGTGGCCGCAGTCCGGGAGAGTAGTGGATATTACATAGGAGCAGTATATGTCTGGGTCCCCAGGTTCCTTGTAGCATGGCAGAGTCTTGCTGTGCCCGCAAAGAAGCACCTTCTCCATAGGACGCTGGCAAGGCCTACACTTCGTAGCGCACGGCAGAGGGCATCCATGGCCTTCCACTTCACATATTTTCCTGTATGGTAGTTAAATAAAAAAAACTAGAATCGTGGATGACATTTTCGACGCGTGGTTACATTGCACTAAGTTTACACATTTCGAAAACAAAGTCATTTGGGCGTGTTTTTTCTCCGTGAAATACGAAATATTGTACTAAGTACTTTAAGTGTAAAACCATAACCCTGATGGTACATACATAGATGTGTGGGTAAGGACCAAAAAAAGTGCACTTGCGATATCTTCAAAATTACTATTAGCTTTTTAAGAACAGGTAAAGTTTCGCGCAGCGAACTGTGTTGCTAGGCCTGCCAGAACCTGGTTCACGATCGCTGGAAAAGATGGACACGACAGGCATCCAACAATGGTTCCTTGTAACATTCTATGACAGAGCCTTCCAACAGTAGAGGTTTTCCAGCTAACTATAATTACGTATGTAACGTAGGTACCTGTCACAGTTCTTGATACATTTGACTTCAGCGTGCACTAGATCGTAGGCGTGACAGACACGTGGACAGGCATGTCCACACGGTAGGTTGAATTTGCAGTCCTGGAGACAACCACCTTCAGGCACCTTCGCGAAGTCTTCCACGGTCTCTATCTGCAAAGTATGTCAAAATTGAGACAAAATTGGTAGTACTCAAGACATTGAGTAGCTTTTTTATCTACATTCATATCATAATATGCCTATAATACGCTCAAACGCAATAAGCCAGTGATCTAACACGAGGAAACCTATATCCGGCAGTGCATTTGGATATAATGTATACTTTATAAAATCGCTCCTCTTTATATAACAGGTGATACGAAGAAGAAAGGAATTAATTTCAAATTAGAACACTCGTGACAATCGCGTTTGCCGCCATATGATCTGTTCTTGGTACGCCGTACACAATAAAATTGCTATCTTTTTTCCAGATTATTTATTAGGCATTAAAAAAAATAATTTAAAATACTCGTGATTATTTATGAAATTGCCAGATACTGGTTCATTTCATTAACTTAGACTCATATATGAATGCAGACTGACAGACAGACAGAGAGAGAGAGAAAGACAGGAAGAGAGAGAGACATACACCACGCCTGTATTCGTTAATGAGGTAGGCAGCAGAGCACACTAAACACTAAACGATACAAAAACAAAAGGTTGTTAGCCTGTCGCTTAAAACGTATTTACTTATACCTATTTCCTTAGTCGCTTCTTACAACATCAAAAGTAAATAAAAAACTAAAAAAATGTATGGACTTTACTCATACTTAAGAAGTACCTTTGTTAGCCGGTCGCCGTGGTTAGAGCATTTCAGCGTCAGGGACTTCCCAACGGACCCGTTTTCGGCAAGCGTCGCAGCTATGTTGGTCCACAGAGGAGACTTCTTCTTGAGAAGCTCAATGTTCCCAAATATGTAAAAGCCTAAGACACAATAATTTTAATTACTTTCTTTTACTGTTAAATCTTAAGTGTACGTATAGATACTAACATATAAAAATATTACAGGGCCGGAATTGGCCGTAATATTTTAATCAGTGGCGGATATACGCGTCTGATACCCCTGTAAAATATTTCCTGAAAATTTTCAATATTGACGTTGTGGGAGACAAATGTTTCATAGCTTTTGAGGTCATTGCACCTTGTGTTTAGCTTTACCTACCTTACGTCCCGTGAGTAAGTACGAACGCACTAGCAATCATTCGACATTGAGTTGCTACGCGGTCGACTAAGAGCCGAAATGGTAACTGGGCAATATTTTCAGATTTTACATGAAAATTCCGGGAAGAAATTTCAGAGAAGTATTCAGACGCGTTTACGCGAACACTGGTAATTTTTACGGTCGATTTCCGGCAACCCACATATCTGTCACATCTCTTACAGACAAAAAAAAATAAAAACTGTTAAAATTACTGGCACTTTGAAACAACTAACTTTAACTCAATTCTTAAAAAGTCCTTAACTTTCTCTGGCAATAAGACAAGTAGGTACTTCTAATTTTTCGAACCAAAGGATTCTTTCGCCCAAAATAAATTAATTATGTAGTCTATAAGTTTGACAATAAAGTACATAGTACCTTCTCGCGCTCGGGACAGTGCGACGCACACCCTGTTCTCAGTGCCGAGGAAGCCAATATTGTCGGAGTTATTCCGGACCAGCGACAGCACAATTATCTTCGACTCCTCGCCTTGGTAGTTGTCTAACACCGTAATCTTCACCTTGGACAGGTGGGCGTGCAGAGGCCTTTGCTAGACGTAAAATAAAGTGACGTCAATAATATTTTATTGGTCTTTTTAGATTTAAAAACAAATAAAAAAAAAAGATTTATAACTAACTTAAAAGCTAATATATTGAAGTGCACCCTCGAGGCATGGTCCCACAAAGATGCTAGCAGCGTTTCCTCGCTGTATCGCAATGCTGATGCGTTGAGCGAGGAAGCGCCAGCTGTTCGGTCTCCAGTGGTATCAACCAGACGCTTGGAGATCTCTTTTATAATAAATGGCAATAAATGAATCTTATCTTATCTAATGTCTCGACCCCGAATGGTATGAAAAGGTATTCAGGGCCGAGGGTATTTGTCAATAATTAGATGAAACTATAGAGATTGTAAAAATTGTTATGTATGCACCTGCGCCTAGCTTAAACCGTGTTATTTGGCGACGCTTTTTATAAGAATTGTGTTACACCAAAAAATGTCTACCGAAAAAAAAATCGTTAAAATTAGTTAATTTATTACACGACTTACTTTCCTCAAGTAGAACATTTGTCCCGAGTAAGCGGCGAGAATGGTGACCTCGTGTGGCTCGTAGCCTTGCTGCATCAAGTAGTTCGCCAGTCGCAGCACCATGTCGCCTTCATACGGATTTGACCGGCTTGAGCTATCTTCTTCGCACTGCAAACAATAGCCCACGACTGTACTTCCAAGTGTTACCAGAACCAACTCAAAATGTTGATAAGTGTACTCATATTTGTTGAACCAAAAAAATCCAATCAATGCTGAAAGTTTTGCTCAATATCGGTCCCGGAGCAGCGAAATTCGAGCTTTGACCAGCTGCTCCGTCACACGCGCAAGTGCGAGCGTGAGGGCAATATTAATGCACGCGTGCGACAGAGATAGATTAAATCGCGTCAACGCTCGAATTTTGCTGTGCTCCGCCTATTATGACAAGTTAACCAAAACCGGCTTTGTAAAAAAAACTCCAGACAGATTCCATTACTCGCAGTATTTCGGATCAACGCACTCAAAAACACTGCGATGAAACTTATCAATATTGTTTATTTTACAACCTGGCCGTTGTCGATGAATTAATCAGTTGTGATCAATCGCAAGCCCATTACAAATCAGTTGTTTGGGGTAGAACAAGGACTTGCTTCGGGCCACTCGCTCACCTGTTCCGGCTGTTCATGCGTAAAGAAGAACAGATTGGCGGCGACGCCTTTGACGGGCGGGAAGTCTTCGACGGAGGGGTGGTTGGCGAGTTCCGGGTAGATGTGCGGGCAGACGAGCGCGGCCAGCTCGGGCCGCATGCGGTGCTGCACGCCGAGCCGCCGGCTGTGCACGCCGTTGCGGATCATGCGCTCGAACAGGGACACCTCCAGCTCGTAGTGGCGCGCCAGCTGGATCGACGCGGCCGAGGGACGCAGCTGCTGGTGGTCCCCTGACACGCGCACGTACAGGTATTACAAACATGACCAAACTTCTTCGACTCCAAACGGGACACCGGTTTATTTACATAGAAGACAGGCCTCATAGAGAGTCAATGTCATTGGATTTGTTCGAAGACGGTTCCGCCAAACTAAGGCGGCATTCGCTGTGCTGTTATTGGCCGGCCCAAGATCGCGCGTAACGCAGTGGCTTTTTCCTCTATGGTTATTGGCTCTTTACAGTTTCTGTGACAGTTCGTAAGTTGAAATAAACTGGCGGTTTGCGAAACTGGGTGGCCATCATTGTTTCTCTAGTTGGTCTGTCCTCTATGTTTATTTAGGTCAAATAATGGGTTGTTTATGACACTATAAAATGCTGTTCAATATCACCACCAACAATGTGGGAAACACTAAATTCTGTACAACACTTTCACATCTGACATCAACTGGCTTAGCACGGCAGAGCGCGAGTAGAAATGCGCGCGAGATACATAAACTTGTTTCTGTCTAACTAGACACGTCAGAAAGTGACAGGTAGTCTATCCCAGTAGTGTTGCTGTGCTAAGCCTACTGATGGAGTAGATATTTACTTGTTTGATGAACAGATATTTTACTTGTGGCTAACATGGGCTGTATCCGTCGTCGGCTACTCAATTTCTTGCGCGGTTTCTGAGAACAGGGTAATTTTGCGACCCACTGTTCATTTAGGGGACACGGGGACCCGTAATAAAATTGTAAAAAGGCACAGTCTCGTTCAAAACGAGACGTCTGGTCTCGTTAGTAATACACCAATTCAGCTTATACTGGCTAGCCTGCCAGCTGCTTGAACTCGCTGCTGGTTTTCCAGTGTTAAGCATCAGACATACTCAGACCATGCGAACCCCTCACCCCCACAGATACCTCACAGCGTCACGCCAAGAAAACATTACTTAAAGACTGTTAATTTAAACTATAGTAATTTAAACAGTAGTTTTGGAAATACAATAGTGCTTTAAACTCTGAAAATGCTGTAACAAGATGCACCTCACCATTTTTTAAAACATACCTATAAGTATAAGATGCTGACAACGCTTTGTCAGAGAAGTTACGATGTGGGCTTCCAGGACTTCTGCAGCCTCTTCGACCACCACTGAAAATAAAAACGCGTCACCTTATTTCTATATCATGAACATTTTCTGAAACTCTCAGGTTACAAGTTAATGCCTTAGTTTTATTTAACGTGCACTAAAGATTTAGTTTTTGGGGTTATTACCGATTGGCGTGTTTAAAGCCGTCAGTAGTTTTCGGAGCCGCGCCGCGCCGCTGGTCGTTATCCCGACCACCTTCGTTTTCTTCAACACTTCCAGGTCGACCATCATCCGCGCCTCTTCGTATGCTTCAGACGCAGACTTCACTTCTGCCTAATTAACATTATCACATTTTTAGCCTTTTATACGGGAAATATTTTTTAAGCGGAGCGTGATCGTGAGGAGCGAGAATTCAATCAAGAATGCTGCGATTCCTTAAAGCAGGGTTTTTCAGTTAGTTTTAACTGGGATACTGCTTAAAATTTCATCACCACCTAAGTTTTTTAAGGTATGTAGTTCAATGAGTGTTTAAATAAGATTTACGTACATACTACTTACATACACCTACACTATCCGCACCAGGTGCCACCCATGCTAGCTACGCCACTGTTTGTATTAAGTATAACGTAATTTGGAAGCATCAGTAAGGATCACAGATTTATATCGAACTAGATGACTCAAGTGTACATACTTTGCGTGCCAAAAGGAAGAGCAATGCTCCTCTTTTGACGCGATTTTATTTAGTTTTATAACGCTTAGATTAGGTTTAACTGCCTAGAGACAAGATAACTTGAATAAGGCGGCATCATCTTTGAATGGGTTTCACTCGGACTGTCAATTCCTATCACTAAAGAGCTAATGTGACGATACCTAGTATACCTACCGTTGAGAAAAAGTGACACGCTTGGTTTTCATACAAATGCAGGAACTCGCGGTATCTAGTTTGATATAAGTCTGTGGTAAGGATAGAATCAAAGTTTTCCTTTCTTTATTCTGGGATTTTATGGCTTAAAAGTTAAAACATTTACCTCTAGTCTTTTGATCCTTTTCTTTTGTGCTCCGACAACCACGTTTGCCCATTGGAAGTACAACACCCATCGGTCTATAATCGGAATGTTGGTTACATCATGCACATCTGTCAATCTGAAAGTGAGTGCGCGGGATCGGTATTGTAGCATGTCCTGCGAAAAACCATTAAAAAAATAAGCTTAAATGACGATACATTGGTTTTATAGTGTGGTCCACTGGAGTTTCAAACTAGGCGCGCCCGACTCTCTAGACCTAAAGGGTGCAAGCCCGAGCCGTTTGACAATGCCATCTAGGTACAAATAAAAAAAAACACTAATATAAACATTATGCCTATTCAATTCATTAAAATCAATATCAAATGACAAGCATTTTCTTTGCAATACAATTGTCACAGGGGCCAAGAAATAATTACAATACGAAGAGGCTAAACTAAATGATAACAAAACCGGGCCAAGTGCGAGTCGGACTCGCGCTCGTAGGTTTTCGTCCCATTGACTACGCAAACAAGAGCCTACCAGTTACCATTTTTTATTACCGAACAAAAATAGGCAACAAATTGGCATTTTTTCTGATGGAGCTCATTTTTAAATAATTACTTCATTTTTATTTTGTTGTTTATTATTTTGTGAATATCTCAGGTGTCTACTTGTTGCCATTATACCTATATGAAAAATATCGCGTGTAAAATAACTTGTGAAAATATTGTCTAGCTTTCGAATGCTCGAGATACAGCCTGGTGAAAGACAGACGGACAGATAGCGAAGTCTTAGTAATTGAGTTCGGTTTTTTTTACATACCATTTGGTTGCGGAACCCCAAAAAAGTTATAAAACCGCGGTGATCGTAAAATTCTAACTCAAGCAATGTGATAAAAAAATGCAAACTTATTTGTGAAGTACTTATTTGGTAGCTATGGGGATAATAATTATGTTTGACAATAAATTGTACAGGATGATATTGGTACAGAATCACTGGTTTAACTTACATAGTAGTTATGCTACTTACCTTAAAACGTTTTAACTTTGAATACAATAGGCATATTTCATCTTCCAGTTCTTTTTGCTTTTTACCTTGGTGGTCTATATATTGGGTACTTGTATACTCCTTCAAAAGCTCTTTCATTGTATTCTCCGAATCAGACAGCGAGAGTGAAAAAATGTCGAGGCCTAGGCCTAGTCCCTGGTCTTCATCATCCAGATCATCGAACATTAAATCATCTCTGACGTAAATATCGTCATCGACGTGTACGTCTTCATTATTTACTTCGTTCTGTTCTACATTTTGAATGTTTTGTTCCATGATCGGTGTGTGTTCTATATCCATGTCTTCAAACAACCATTGTTCAAGAGGATCACCCTTTGTCGCTTTATAAAAGCGTCCAAGTATTGCGCAGTCTTCTACGTATGACGCAACTTTATTGTACCTTAGTACGCTTGTATTTATTGTATCCACACTTTGTTGAGCTTCTTCTACTTCCTTTATGGCAATTTTGAGATTTATTCGTCGCTCATGGTAGTAGCTACTGTCGTATTTTCGTCTTAACTTATTAATATTGAAGGCCTCCAAGGCTTCATTCCTCGACCTGCCGCCAATGCGGGCCACCGACTTTGTTACGGGCAGCAATGCTTCCAAAAACTGATCTAAAGCATGGTTAGTGAAACAAATGACCAGCATTCTACAAGATAAGTTTTTAAGAAGAGTCTCGGCGATTTTGACTCCGATAAAAGTCTTCCCTGTACCCGGAGGCCCTTGGATGACAGCGAACTCGTGGGTGAGTGCTAGTTTGTACGCCTCGTACTGAGTGCTGTTCAGCCCCAGCTGAGTTTCAGAGGGCCAAGTTTCTTCTTGCAGGACCGTGAATTCCATTTCCGTTAGGTCTTTAGTTTCAACCGTCAAGGTAGTCTCGTGGCTTAGGTAGGCCGGTTTCTCAGGTAACTCCTGAAATATTTAACATTAAATTACAACTACATAGAAATACAAAAATATTTAGCACAAAACTACCTATTAATGAAATTAGTAAAAAACTTTAATTTATTGAATAACATTTAAAAGAAGGTAAATAACAATGAAACTTATAAATAACTTATATTTAAATTAGTTAATCAAAACTATAATTACTTTAATATGAAACTACCGCGAGACTCACTCATAGTGAAATAAATGGATAACTAATGTTTTAAAAATAAGTGTATGTTTAATATGTGACTTATTCGTATATATTCATTCAGTCATTATAAAAACCATGTTAATTTTCCTGAACTTAAATTTTGAGGCATCACGAGTTCACGAGTCCGCGGAATCAGCTAGTTTATATAAAGTGTAGATAAATTACGAGAAAAAGTTTGATTTGTATTGGTTTTACATTTGAATTCACATGGAATAAACTAATTTATCTAAAGCCCCATTACAGGCATTTTAGAGGACCGCACCGTCAACAACAGTCAGTCGTCACAATACACTCGTACGAGGATTAGTTAGCCAAATTTAAACGATACTCACTTTGACATTCACGATATAGTCGCTCATAGCAAAATGCTCTGGGAAAACGGGATCCTGGAGTGCCTTCAGAACGTGATAGTACGGTTCGAAGTAGACTTCACATTCTATCATGGTGTAGGCATCATCGTTATAAATTTTTGATTCCGCTGCTACATTGACGAGACTAACCGGCAACTGTAGATAAAAAAATTTTCTTTTAATTGATATTTTATAATTGTGGTATCAATAATCGCCCATTTAAGTAGTTTCAGAACATGACTACGTTAATATGCTAGTAGACCAGCAAGCAATCCGTCTCGGATTAGCACTGGTTTTCGGAGTATGTTTGTAATATTTACAATACATCATCGAAACAACATCTAAATTAGTCCCAAATTTAGCGATTACATTTCCATTTTTTTACAAGGACGTAAATGTTCTTTTTCTACAGAACTCGGGTTTCGGAGCAATCGTTGTACCGTGTATATTTAAAACCAAGGAAATTGACTAAATGGACAAAACTTTCATAATTACTGAGTTACTTCCTCTTTAGCAATATTTTTTAAAATATGACCAAATTCTAGCATATTAATCATTGAGTCATTGCTATTACGACAGTAGACACCTAAATGCGAAAGATAATTCAGAACGGCATGAGGAAAGGACTCCAATGGAGAGACCTATCTGTCTGTAGATGTGTTGTGTGGGGATCGAACTCCACAGAGAGAAAGTTAGAAGTGGTATTTATGCAACTGACCTTCGTTAGGGTCGCTTCAGGTACAGTGGGCCAAGAAAGTGGTCTACCACTTTTGACAAAAGTTTCTGTGAAATCAAATTATCACTATACGTTGTCGGTTTAGGTAGTTAAAACAATATAAACAATCTTGACATGTCTTTTTATTGAAATACACAGTCTAAAAATGAAAATCGTTACACTATACAATTCCATCATGAAAGTAAATGATTTTTTCATACCAAAATTGTAAAATGTAAAGATTTTGATTTATAAAGTGTACGTTTAAATAAAAAGACACGTCAAGATTGTTTACATTGATTTAACTACCTAAACCGACAACGTATAAGGTTCACTTTTTTAACGGAGCACAAATATGACGTATCTGAAATTCCAGACATTTAAATTCATGGGTTATGTTATTTTGACCTTTGTTATGAATGCAGTAAGGTTATTATTTTGCGGTAATGTTATGTTGATTTTCTTCAATAAAGACTATTTTGATCTTTTTCAAAAAACTTTTTGCTACTGAAAAATAAATTACACTGACAGTATGTGTCAAGTATACTTATTTGCCAAATAAAATAAATAAATTCAATAAAGTGTTACTCGTATTAATATATTACTCTTATTTCTTGATTTGCTACTGCTGCAATGCCTCGCAATTTATCAAGAGCTGAACGAGCTAATATTATAGCACTTCATAACGAGGGCTAACATTAGACAGATTTCTAGGCGTCTAAATGTTTCCGTAAGTGTCATTCATTTACCTAGTTCATTACGATTTAGTTTAAATATTATATTATTGTTATTGCTCCTATATTTATTTACATCTCAATTTTAGAGGCAAGCAGTTCGTTTATGGATTACACGAGATGGCGAGGAGGGAAACTTAAATGATCGTCATCGAAGCGGTCGTCGTCGTGAAATCTCGGACGATCAAAGAGAAATGATGAGAAGTGAATATGACAATAATGGTTTCGTGCCGACTAAACATTTCGCAACAATGTTTGATGTTACTACTCAAACGATCAGAAATCATTTGCATTATATGGGTTTGCATTATAGACATTATGCGAAAAAAATTGATATGACTGAAAATCATAAAAACGCTCGATTGAATTTTGCCAGACAGCATTTAGACTTCGATTGGAGCAATACTGTGTTCTGTGACGAGAAAACGTTTAAGTCCAGCCAGCATGGACTCTTACATCTATGGCGTCGTGATAGGACGCGTTACACACAAGACCATGTTATAGCGAACAGGGAATCGGGCCGCATTTCGGTTAACATTTATGGTTGGATGAGTGCTGACGGAGTTGGAGAGCTGTGCTGTATGCCACCGCGTGCACGGGCACTTGACTATGTGGATGTCCTGCAAAACTCAATGTTGCCATCTGTCCGAACTTTTTATCCGGAGATTGAAATGCCGCAATTCAATTATTGCCAGGACAACAGTTCATTGCATAAAACGTTGGTAACGCGTGCCTGGTTCGAAGCACACCCGGAAGTAAGGCTAATAGCGTGACCAGCAAAATCGCCTGATTTGAACCCAATCGAAAACCTTTGGGGAATTATGGTTCAAAGATGGTGCAACCGCCACGAGCGATCACGCGAAGCTCTTGAGCGACACTGCAATGAAGTATGGGAGGAAATCCGCGGGACCGATCTTTGCCAACAGCTGGTAGGCTCGATGCAAGACCGTCTTCAAGCGGTTATCGATGCTGATGGTGGATACACTAAATATTAACAAAATACTTTTATTTTTATTTTTGTTTTAAACAAAGACTGAAGTTTCTTATTTTTTTACTAATTCTAATACGACCTACATATGATAAAAACATTACTCAATAAATTGCGTCTTCTCTTATCATTGTTTTTACGTATGCCAAAGAACAGAGGTAAAATTTAAATTTTAGGCACTGTTGTAGTCAGGTTGATGCTATAGGAACAAACTATAATTGGCTCTAAAGCCGCAATTATAAATTATGTTAATTTAATTAGTTGATTTGAGAATTTCTAAAGTGAGTTTTGAACCCCATAGTAACTTCAGCTATTTTTAAGTTGCCCGACTTATTGAAATAGCTTTAAACAACACGAGGAAGTGAATTGTTGTTAGCTTCGATAATTCAAATTTGACACGTGACGTGACGTAAGTAAATACAATAATGAAAAGAAAGCTATTGTCACTGTCATGAAATTATTGCACGGGGAAATCGACCTTGTTGCTTCATGATATCATGAACCCTTAATTTGGCAGTGTTCGGTGTGCCGAACATACCACGAGACTATCTTTTTCTATTTTTTTTACAATTATTTTTTGTAGGATGTCAACAGGGCAATGAGGCTTGAACGCAAGTTTTGTTCTTAATGCTGCCAAATGAAGGGTTAAGGGGGTAGACCAATTTCTTGGCCCACTACATAAGTCGCCTAACGTCTAGGCACAGGTTAACGATACGGATTTTATAATACTGTAGTCTAGGGATAGCCCGGTTCAAGCTGAAGGTGAGGTCATGTCAGAGTTGAATGAATTGGGGTAACCATTGTCCATTATAATGGCGGAACCAGATATTGAATTCTATCAATTCATATTGCTGTGTTTAGTATTGAATTGGTATATAAATTGTCAGAATTCGGGACCTGGTCCCGCCATTATAATGGTAACGAGTTGGGTCTCGCACCTGTCCCTTGCTCAAGTACTTCTCGTCTCGCTCCAGGATGGTGCCGATGAGGACGCTCCGGCAGCTGTCTTTGGTGAACAGCACCAGCGAGCCGAACAGGAGCCGCTTGCTGTGCGCCCAGTTCATTCTCTTGAATCTCTTCATGGTGTTCTCGTGGAGAAGTACAACAGAACCAATTTTTTGCTTTGATACAAATGGTTCCAAAAACTTCACGTCGTGGTACACTCTGAAATGAATCAAGGTTATCAACAGTCGAATCCAGTGATCAATAGTGACCATAATGGTGTGAAAACATTGTCCAGATGTAGTGATCAGCAATGAACTTGGCCAGTTTTTTTTTGTTTTTTTTCTAAAATCTTTTATTGGAAAACTTCGTACTAATTGTGCTTTGACAATCAGCCATAGTGCTATTGCTATAGCTCAATTTGTTATTTGACACTGAATAAATTAATTCTACATCAATAAAATGATAAAATTTACTGACACTTCATTCGAAGTTTTCCCAATGTCCCAATGAGTGTATCACAAAATGTCTGTATGTAGATGGGTAAGGTTCAAAAAAATTGTACCTAGTTAAGGGCTTTAATAAAAACAAAAGTTAATTGATTCTTTTGTGTTACGACAATTACCCATACATTTTGTATAGGTAATTTTCGTTACACACGTGACGCGATCGTGATTTTGTTTTTATTCAATTTTTTGAGCCTTACCCAGATATGTAGTCTTAAATAATAGTACGTTATACAAAAAATCTTACCGTATATTATCATACTTTTTTCTTTTCGGGTCCTCTATGAATTGGTCTGTAAATAAATCACAATAAGTATATAGTTACTATTTCTGGCCCTATCGATTCCTAGCCCACCATAGAACCTATTTACTAACAAGTAAATTCTTCAATTCATATTGATCAGCAAAGGAAATATTTGTTCTATTATTTTAACACAACGCAAAGGATGTGAAATTAACGATATATCTTTTCTATGTATTTGTCCATGTGCGAAGTAGTCGGACTGCTGTTTAGGTTAACTCACGGATTCCCTCCCGCAGGGGGCCGAAGCAGTCTTCGCGCAGCAATCGGAACTGTACATCCAGATAGTGCTCCTTGTCGGCGTACGCGCCGTCGACGAGGTTAGCTCGCAAGTACGGCCGCCCGCCAATCAACTCCTCGGGCGTAGGCAAGATGCTCAAATCACGGAAGCTTTCGGGAGGTTGCTCTGTCTCGTTTTCAACCATTCTTTGCTTCTTTAGCTGTATAAAAAGGGCAATGTTAAACTATTAAGATTTCTATTAAGAAGAGAAAAAGTGTCCTGAAATATCAGAGGAAACGAGAAAATCAAAACATCCTGTCATTTTGTCCGTAGGTACTTCCCCTATTTAAATATTTAAGTCAGTTAATTTAGATTTTTATTCGGGCGTTTTGCTTTGACCTGTCCAAGCTATGATAATTATCACGTGTAATTTACTCACGCAGTTTACTTTTTCAATTATACACGTACTATCGAACCACTTTTTTACTTTAAATCGATTCCTGCCCCATCCCCATCAGAGATCCTACTTACATTAAATGTCATAGTGACATTGCATTACTTGAGAAAGGAAATGTTTATTACGTTTATCAGGTCGGTCGTTAGGTCAGGAATCAATTGATTCGACTGTACATAACATACCAAACAAGTTTCTGACATCAATGGTTCAGGCACGGTACTGTTTAGATTGTTATATTGTACGTACTGTTGGTTCATCCTCGCATGTTTTGAGACTATTCCTTATCTTGGTCAGCCTCTGAACATATTCTTCAGATAGTTCGAAACCATGTTTCTCCTTTAAGCCTTCCAGACAGATCTTTGTGGTGCCTTCGATGAGCGACCCGCATTTGCGCACGGCTGTCGCTGGAGAAACGTTGATAATAAACTCGCAGAAATTCATAAAGTGTGTCCAGAATTCATTTTGCCTCGTCCAGTAATATTTATTAAAATATTGGTCCTCTCTGCTCGTATTGTAAGGCAACTGCATCAGGTATAGCTGTAAATGATCTATGAATTTCGAGTTGCACATTTCCAAAAGAAGCAGTTTCTTGGACTCTTCGAAAGTAGACTTGGACAAATTTGTTATGAGCTCCAACAGAAGGGCAAAAATGTCGAGTTTTTTCTTGTCCACCTGTGTTTCCAGGAGTAGCGTAAAGTATTTTTTCTGCTTATTTATTCTCTCTATGATAACTTCACTATCGGACTTGGATATCTCTTCCAATAGTTTAAATCCCATTGGTCTTTCCTTCCTAGTGTACCTATTTTCATTCTCCGTTCCATCCCTTTGAGTTCGACGCCTTTGCGCTTCATTAGTGCTTTCTAAAATTTGTCGTATCAAATCGTGGGCGTACTCATCAGAGCCATGTGAACCTGGATTTGCTGAAAGAAAGGAATGCAATCAAAGCATTGTACAGAGAAAAGTACCTAGTTTAGTTAGCAAAATACCCGCAACTCGATTAAAATACCAGCGTAGTCCGAACTAGGCGTTAGCGCTACCAGCATTGTGAATAGTCCGTGATCGTGTGCACTAAGCGTGCGCACAGAGCGGACGCCCGCCCCCCGCCGTGTGTACTATAAACCGTCGCGTGCGCGCGCGCCAGTTAGCGGTGTTCATACAATTTCTTATTTGGCGGGCGTACGTCGCGTGTAGTACGCGTCAGCTACCGTATTCCCTAAGAGGTGCTACTATAGTGACAGTTTGCTATCCTGTCGCCCTAAAAAAACCCCTTAGTTGCCACACCACACGGCAAGAAAGTATGTATGAAAAATGAATGAATCGTGTTTATTACTTACATGTATGTCTATTGTCATGCTGGCGCCGCTGGAAGCCCCTGCCGCGTCCCGGCGGGCGCGGGGCTCGCCAGGCAGTGCCCTGCGGGTTCCGTTTCATTATGCGAATCCCCGTGTCATCGGCGCCCCCAGCCTGGCGCTCCGTACCGCGCCCGCGGTGCGGACGCCTGCCTCCTCGCGCTCCGCGTTGTGCACCACCGTGTGCTGCCCCTATATAAGTAAATAAACAAAATATTTTTTGATATTTATGTATACGCGGGACTTAAGCATAAGCACGGTTGGTTTTAGTTACCTCGCGACTCTACTCTTCTACTCGTCTACTCGGGACCACGCCCACGGTTGCTGTAACGCGGCACAAAACATCGAGAGGTAATTAAACCCAACCGTGATTAAGTCCTGCGTATACATAAATATGAGTCTGAATCACGAAACTTTAAATCATAACATTTTTTGAGTTCCGTATCCAAGACGAGACCCTATACTAAGGGTGCTTACATTACATAAAGTATAAAGAAACAGTTTCAGGTCAGTATCGACCGGTGCAGGGTCAACTTGCATAAAGAAACAGGTAAATCTGAAACCTGTTTCTTTATATGTATAAGTGAGTGCATAAGTAAACATAAACGTTATACCTGCACCGGTCGGTACCGATTTTGTCTTTGACGGAAGCCTATTTCTTTATTTAGGCATCCTAAGACTTCGCCATCTGTCCGTCTGTCTGTCACCAGGCTGTATCTCAATAATAGTAGGGGAGCCCAAGAGGGGATTTCGGTACTTGCTCCAG
>BHDV01002479.1:61976-83568 GCA_005406045.1 Adoxophyes honmai | reverse complement strand
AAAGAGGTTGCCGAAGCGTAGCCAGTTTACCGACGCGAGCAAATATACATCAGGCCCATGTAGGGCCCGGTAGAAGCGCCCGTGCAGCTCCTTGCTCTTCCATACGTCCTTGGGATCTTCCGTGCTCAACACCTTAGGTTTACGCCAGTTCTCAGTAGCCAAGGAGAGCGGTGTGAAGTTTCAGTCAACTGCCACAACATCGCGATGCATCCTGCACTCATTGTGAAGGAAGTATTCCCTGAGGCTGCACAACTCGCGGTTGTGGAGGTTTTTGGCATTCAAGATACCTCGACCACCACATTTCGGCGGGATGTACAGTCTCATAACAGATGAGCGCGGGTGCAGCATGCGATGTGTTGTGAGCAGGTGAGCAGGTGACGGATTCTTCTATCCAGGGCGTCCAGCTCAGTCTGAGTCCACCTGAGTACACCAAAGGAGTATGTGAGGAGTGGTATTACCCAGGCGTTCAGAGCTCGAATCTTGTTGCCGCCAGACAAAATACTATTTAGTACTTTTGTCACGCGGCAAAAGAAACGCTCCGATACCGCCTGTTTAATATCACTATCCACGATACCCAAAGACTGTGGCATACCCAAGTATTTGTAGGTTTCAGCTTCTGAGAGAGACTTGAGAGTTATTGTCTCAAAAAGTTGTAAATTTGTAGAATTCATAACCTTCCCCCGTTGTACATGCATGACCGCACACTTGTCATTCAATTCACCACACACTAAATTCCATCTTCAGGTCATCCATATACCATAGCTGAGAAATAATCTCACCCCCTCTCATATCGATACTTTACTACTATTGTTCATTCCTAATTTTCAACTTTTATGAGAGATAGCATCTTGCATTTCTTGGTTTCATCTAGGTTAGAATTCATCATTTTCACTCCCATTTTGTGTTTCTTATGTGAAATTCTAACTCCAATTACCTATGGACACTCTTAAATTTACTTGGAGCTCGTGTACCAAGTTTTCTCTTGAATTTATTAATCTTCGTTCTAAGTTTTATATAGGCTCTTCACCCTACTTTAATTATTTTCTCTTTTACAGCTTTCGTATTGATCCAAACACTTGACTTTACGAAATAATCACGAAGAAATAACAACACTTGCTCGTACGAAACTCCTTTCAAGTAGACTCAACGCTCCTTCGCCTAGTCTCGCTGGCCGTGAGCTGTTTGGCAGCAAGGAACAGAGGTCGCCTTGACTTGACATGCCAGTGATTGAAAAGCAGAAAATGTGCTATCGCAAATATTTACTTGGTCGAATTGATCGAACAAGATGGCGATGGGGACAATTATTTTGTATCTTTTGCGGTTCCGATTATAGGAGCTCGATTGACGGCCGGGCAGTTGGTGTGGGGAGTTTAGGAGCTTATTTTATTTGCGTTTGATGTTGTTTTTTTGTTTGTGGTCCGTTTATACGACTTTAACTACGACAGTTGATGTTCGCCTGTTTATGAGATCAGAATTTGACCATTTTTAGGACTAATAATAGCAACGATCTGGTTCCCTCGCAATAAAAAGTAATTTGTATTATTTATGAACGTCTCCAAGGATTCAAATGTCGCTTAAGTTTTACGAAGATTGTTGTTTAATAAAAGATGGGATCACCAAAATGGTGAATACTGTTGTTGATGAATATGAACACCTAATCAACTTGTTAAATCAGTATGATTTTTGTCCATTAGTGCTTGAAGGTTTTGACAATTTCATGTAGAAAATTGGAGTGTCAACATTGACAGAAAATAAAGGTAACAGAAAGGTTTCATAAAGTTTCGCGTCGGCCCGACAATGTGCTGTGTCCTACGCTTCGTGCAGGTTGTAACAATAATAAATTATAACCATCAAACAAAGTAAATAATCCAACCCGTCCAACTAAATAAAATCTTGTAGTTCATGTAAATAGTATTGTTATTGATAAATCTCTAGTACTATTTGGAAGAATCATGACAATCGTTTTTAAATAATAAAAATGTGTTCTAAGTATTGTATTTCGTGTATTGGGGTCGGCGCTTCATGCAGGTTGTAACACAACCTAAATAAAACCCAATGATGGGCACAAGACAATAAAATTCTCCTCTTCACTGTATCTTTCGGGTGCATTACGTTTTGGGAACATCTCACGCAGAATTGAACTACTTCCTCCCTGACCGTGCCTTCACGAAATTTTCCTTCACCAAATAAACTCGAAAATGTTTAGTTCGATTTCACATTTTATTTCTAAATGATGGCATCTTGGGATTTGAACCATAATTATCTTCTGTATGACAGGACGCAGGTCTATATATTTACTACGTGGCAACCAACGGATTTTATGACATGACATGTCGTACGAGCAAGTTTGCACACATGAAAAATTTGGGCTGTTCTTTTATGTTTTCGTTCTGTAAAATGGAAGAAGTGCTATAAATAAACAAAGGTTAACGTGAACCCTTGAGGCGTAGTAGTGACGAGAGGTGTACGCCTTGTACCTACATTTTTAGATATGGTAGAATTAAAATTCGGTTACAGGGAAGGTAGTAAGTGCGAGTACCCACTAGTTTTTCCTAACACTAAACTTGTACAGGAAGCTTAACGAGCTGGTAAACGCCGCAGGAGTAGGATATAACTCCAAAGTGCTTTAAAAAAATGGTCTTAGAAACTAGGAGGTCAACTGCAATTCTCTTGAAATATTTTCTCCTAAAAGAATAATTTTCATTGAGAAAATACTGTTATCCGCTGCAACCGGGCAATCTGCCGACATTTCATTCAAGTCGGAACGGATTCTACGCCAAGATCATATTTGCTGCCAAAAATTTACTCGACTCGCCAGAACCGTTTCATTTTACGCACTGTAGGCTACCGTGAAACAATAATGGGCTAAAAGTGTAGTATTTATATCTTGTTGGTAAATTTTTAAGACAGGACACTAAAGGAATCGCTGTGACGCACCGAATGCGCACCGTGTTTGACGCATGCCCCCCACTGTCAACGAATGGGATGCGTCATAACGATTGCGTACCGCAATCGTTTTTTAAGCATTGGTGTAAATCTAATAAAGGCCCTCGTGGCATGGTGCCCACAAAGCTCACAGGATACCTACGCCCTTTTAACAGTTGTGCTAATTCTTTGGGAAAAGTACCTGCCAGCTTGTTGGTCGCCAGTTGCGTCAACCAGGCGCTTTTTTAATTCGTTAAAAAAATTGTAGCGCTGGGACCCCATGGATTCTAGATCTCGGTTCCTGTCAATAAAGTTATAACCAGAACCGAGATCCTGTTATTTCACTTTTTTTTTATTCGGCTGCTTCTGCCACTGCGCCAGCTTTATTGTTGTTCCGTGAAGGTGTGATGGGGCCAGAGTGTCGACGCAAGTTGCATCCCAAACTAAAACCCGTCGTATCCAGGTTTCTTCTCGGTGTTTTCATTCACCGAATAGCTCGTGGTAAAGTATCATTTTTGATTTTACAATATCGCAGATAAATTCCGAAAAATTTAACTTGCAAACCTTGGGATTTGATCCCACGACTCTTTGCGTGAAAGGCCAACGATCAAACCGCTGGGCTAACACAGCAACAATTACCTAGCCTCAAATTAGGCAATTTAACGCCAAAGCTCTGAGTAAGCGTTTAATAACATAGTTTGTACCATAAAAGTAGGAATCGCCAACAAAATAACGATACGTTCTGCACCGCACCAATCCCTTGGGTATGGCAAGCGCATAAATTGAGCTCTCTTTTATTCATAGCGTCTGTTTGCAGTTTTATTTTTAAATCGTTGCTTTAATTATTGACAGGGTGTATAAAATTATATACGCCAGCCCAATTTTTTTCGGATTTACAGTTGTCTGGTTTTGATAAATGTAATGTGGTTAGATTAGCCTTAGGTCTTTCTCAACCAATGGCTGCATGTTTGCTTCGATATCATACATACATAAATCTTGCCTATATTCCAAAATGAAGTAGGCAAGGGACATGAAACAAACCATTAAAAATAAACCACGACTATTCCACGTTTCTCCACTTAAATACGATACCAAACTGTCCATATACCCTATAATTTAATACCTATCGTTTGTCTTGTGTCACATAGATGTAAAGTGAATATTTTGAGGTTTCAGCAACAGAATTTACTGCCGTTGTGTACAGACAATGATTTTAATAATACTATCAGACGACACAGGAAATTAAATTTACATTCACTGCTTTACGTAAACTGCATTCGCGATTTCCTTTGGTCTGGTACAAGGACGAATTCACAAAATGGAAATTGGATGTTGTTGAATTTATGATTACTGCACATGCACATAAAAATGCTTGTAAAACAGACACATCAAGCTTTCATTCACAAGAGGGGGGGGNNNNGGGGGGTTTGCAAACTCTGCTTTTTTGCCTTTTTTTTCTAAAAGTCATATTTGAGGCAAAGTTCTGCCGAATGAATAGGTCCCTCTTTTTTGTTCAATATGCTCGAAAAACGACGTAGGTATATAAAGTGGTTGCTCTTTCCACTGAAACAAGGGACTGTAGCGACTTGATTGTAAAAACCAGATAGAAAGCCTGTTTGATTGGCACAGGACATTTTGGAATAATACTTCAAGCACGGGAAGATTGACTCTTTTTGTCTCATTACTTTCTCCCCGTTGTCTGAAACAATTTTCTAGTTATTTTCTAGTAAACCATCTGCCAACGTTAGTTATCTGCTTTAAAATTGAAATGTTCTATTTGTATGTGCCGAATACAGAACGAAATGCGATCTGTAAGGCTTTTTCTTCTTCCATTTTTCCTAAAATACTAAATGTATTCTTCAATCAAAGTAGTTAGTCCTGAGATTTCAGAAGCCTTTTTAGTTTTCTTTGTCAGCTCTATCATTTCGTCTATGCATAGTATGTGTGACATTGCCCGCTTAACTGCTGCAGCATACTTGTTCCTTTAACTCACTTCACTCCGTAGCATGCACCACCAAATGTAATGGGTCCTAAGCTCTGCACAATTGATGATCTTCTCTCTGGTGGAAATGATGTGCCTTCAGCAAAACATGGTGTGTCCCAGAAAGACTATATCTGAAAACAGGAAAGCTTCTGTGAACCCCATCTATTTTAGAAAAAGGCACGGTATTGCGGCCTAATCTTAACTTGTTGTATCTTAGAGGGCAACAAGCGAACATATCTAAGTACGGTCCCATGGTGCCATACCAGTTCTCTTTGTCATCTTTGTCATCTTTGTCAGCTCTATTATTTCATCAATACAGGGTATGTGTGACATAGCTCGCTTCACTGCTGCAACACACTTGTTCCTTTATTCCCTTCAATCCGTAGCATGCAGAACCAAATGTCATGGGTCCTAAGCTCTGCACAAATGATTATCTTCTTTCAGGTGGAAAAGATGTGCTTTCAACAAAGCATGGTGTGTCCCAGAAAAACCATATCTGGAAACAGGAAAGCTTCTTTGAATTGAACCCCACCTATTTCGGAGATAGGCATGGTATTGTGGCCTAATCTTAACTCGTTGTATCTTAGAGGGCAACAAGCGAACATATCTATGTACGGTCCCATGGTGCCATACCAGTTCTCTTTGTCATCTTTGTCAGCTCTATTCTTTCATCAATACAAGGTATGTGTGACATAGCTCGCTTTACTGCTGCAGCATACTTTTTCCTTTATTCCCTTCACTCCGTAGCATGCACAACCAAGACGTCATGGGTCCTAAGCTCTTCACAATTGATGATCTTCTCTCTGGTGGAAATGATGTGCCTTCAACAAAGCATGGTGTGTCCCAGAAAGACCATATCTGGAAACAGGAAAGCTTCTGTGAACCCCATTTATTTTAAAAATAGGCATGGTATTGTGGCTTAATATTAACTCGTATCTTAGAAGGCAACAAGCAAACATATCTATGTACGGTCCCATGGTGCCATACCAGTTCTCTTTGTCATCGTTGTCAGCTCTATTCTTTCATCAATACAGGGTATGTGTGACATAGCTCGCTTTACTGCTGCAGCATACTTTTTCCTTTATTCCCTTCACTCCGTAGCATGCACAACCAAGACGTCATGGGTCCTAAGCTCTTCACAGTTGATGATCTACTCTCTGGTGGAAATGATGTGCCTTCAACAAAGCATGGTGTATCCCAGAAAAACCATATTTGGAAACAGGAAAGCTTCTGTGAACCCCATCTATTTTAGATATAGGCTATGTATTGTATTGTAGTTGTATCTTAGAGTGCAACAAGCGAACATATCTAAGTATGGTCCCATTGTGCCGTACCAGTTCTCTTCATCATCATCGTTGAACAACTTGGTTCGGCCACGATGCCGTAAGCCCAGGAAGGCGGACTTACCTCGGTCTGCCGCTGTCTTCCTTGCTGAGCCACGGGCACCGGGTACGGCGAAGGAACGGCACGGCAGTATAAGGCTTCTTGTGATCACCTTTTAACTGTTTATTATGAGCAACACGCGATGCAACAACTTTGATGAAGTGACGTATATATTTTTCAAACAACTGTTGCCGGGCTACATGTCTGTGCCCGGGCCGCGTGGCACAAGGAAGTTTCAGCCAGCAAGACCTCTGCTTGTCCACCTCCTTGGCACACAGCAACGCAGCGCAACCACAACTCATTCCTTTTTCACTTCAGCCGTATAAAAGTTGCAAAGAGATTAAAACCATGCGATACCGATTAGTTTGTTCTTGGACTTTTTATTTTCTGTCATTATGCAGCCGTGGTCTGTCATGTTGTTTTATTATAATTTATCAATTAAAACCCTTGTTCCTACTAATATCATCTAGCCTTTCATGTACACAGTCCACTCAATAGCTATTAACGAACTGCAATAAGTAATATCGCAGTATACTAAAATGTTGTCATAACTTTACGGAATCCAATTGTAAGTAATATGCAATATCTTGCCAGCAAGTAATACGAAAGCGCTGCAGTCGAAGTTTTTAATTTGAGCTCGGTTTTTATTACGGAAGCGAGCAATAGAAGCAACCATTTTTCTTGTTTTTAAAACCATTGTTGAGGTCTATTTCGTTTTTTTGCAATAACGTCACATCTTAAACTATGAAGACATCAAACTTCACTTTGTGGTGGTGATGACGGAATATGGGGACTAAATAAATTGGTTGTAGAATAGAATAATAGCGACAAGTTGCCAGCCTGTCGCCTAAAATATAGCCTAAATTAGTCGCCTCTTACGACATCCTCGGAATAAATGGAGAAGTGCCGATACAACACGGAATACGTGAAAACATCTTGAAAACGCACAAATTTTTGGAGCTCAACAAAAGCAGAAACATCCGTAACGATATCTAATCACATTACGCGGATAATTGAAACGGTGTGCTCAATAATATAATTATAGCACTAAGCGTCAACTCCTAATTGAGTTCTAGAACTTGGATGAGTGAATTTGTCTTTGGCTAAAAGTTATATTAGTTAAGAACGGGCCTACCCCGCCCGGGAAATTATTATAAAGCGGTTCCGAGATCGCTCCGGAATTCGGATACATTTTGGAATAAATTGAGTGTGACGATTTGCTGTACTAACTTTGAGTTCGACGTGGTCTTTGGTGATCTTGCTGCAACTGTTTTTGTGATTTCGGGCTTAGAATAATGCTTTTCAATTTCTTCCGAGGATGTCGTAAGAAGCGGCTAAGGAAAAAGCGTATAACAACTCTCACTGTTTTTAAACCTTCAATTATGCACGTGTTTTTTAGCAGGCTGAATCTTGAATTTGTAAAAGATCTGTTCTTAACCAAAACGTTTACAATCGCGGTATGCTTTGAGAGTAATTTTACTGAGTTTAGAAACAAAATTTGAATTATTAAAATGTGGAGTATTCTTATAAGTTAAATTCTAATTTTACTTTTCACACATGTTATAAAAACTACTGTTTCAATTTCATTGGAAACCAGTACGTGAACGTATTCTGATGCGATGTTATTTTCTCAATATTGATTTTTAGCTTCATTTCAGGTCTGCTTCGAATTTCAATTCCTTGGCGTATTTACTATGAAAATCGAAAGAAACAAAATTTCATCACACTTATTTTAATGTATTTTAAATTTGTTGAACATTGGATTTTGGGCTTTTGAGAATATCAAATTGTTTTGTACAATAATCCAGGTTGAGTCGTGGCTTGAAACTTCAGTTTCGATTCTCTATTTCGAATTCAGGGTAGTCTGGTTTCTCGTCTGCTTTTGGATATTCCGGTCACAGGCAAGGTACTCCAGCTGATACAGCTTAGTACAGTTACACCAAATAATAATTGGACGCGCTGCAAACAACCGATAGGTCTCATGACAGTAAAGAATGACATTTGGTGGCGTATGTTTAACACTTTACATCATTTTATTAAGAACGTGACTCGTATCGTGCATCATTAAAGATATAAAAAAAATCGTTCGTTTTATACATTGAAAAATAAATTGTTTCGGAAAGACGTGATTAAAAATATTAATGCAAGAGTTACTGCAAGGAGACAACTATTTAAGGTTCGTAAAGTTCAGTACGATAGGTGTTTAGGCTAGGTAAAGTTCAATACTATTTACATTTTTCAACCGAACATTAGCGCAATCTTTTTGTAGTACAAAAATACACACAGAAAACATAATACGTTAGAATACTTACATTTTATTTCAACACGGTACAAAGGTGGCAAAGTACTTTAAACGCTGTTTATACATAATATAGGAATTAGTTTTTTTTTAACCCATTAATGGTCAAAATGAAACTAGCAGAGATTCATCAAAAATTTGTTGATTTTATAATTAAAGAGGATAAAAGGAATTAGGAAATGAGAAAAAAAAAATTTTTTTTTTTAGGCATTTTTGCGAGTTTTCTCACCTTTTCGGTAGAGTTTGGAGCGACGTTATTGTCGACAAGGTGGAGATTTATTTATTATTATAAAACTGTACCCAATCATATTACATTTAGCATCAACAATTTAAATTTTTCCCTTAATTTTAAGTGTTCCCAAATTGGCACAGTGACCAAGAATGGGTTAATAAATTTGTAAAAGTTTGGCTACGTTTTTGTCTTTAAAAGAACGGACTTGTCTTAACAATTTGTTTTTGACATCAAACAATTTTTCATTGGTATAGTTACGAAACAAACAAGAAAATCGAGTGTCCACGTTAATTATCTCAAAGTAAATGCAACCAAGTGTACCCTCTGTTTTGCTGTCGCACGTCACGGACCCAACATGGCGCCTGAACGATTTATGTGTCGCCAATCACGGCCATGTGCCGCTGAGTTACGTTAGTTTGCGCGAGTGCGCCCGCTGATGTGTCAAGTGTTCTGTGGCTATTTGCATAACGTGTGGTTGTAGCATTGGCACTCTGTATACGAAGACTTAGCTCTTACGAAATTGTAATTCCAGATGCTTAAGTTGCGACCAAAACAATGCTTATAAAATGGTGTCAGTATGGAATCGCAGTGACGCGTCATATCCGTACCGTTTTTGACGCATGACACAAAATACAAAGCCGCATCGTGACGTTTCCCCATACGAAAGATTTTTGACGTGAACCACCCAAACCGATGACAGTTTTTTAAGCAGCGGCGTGGGGACCGTGCGCCAAAAACGGTACGCATACGATGCTACACTGCGATTCCGTACCGTCACCGTTTTTTTAACATTGGTGTGGTCGCAAGTTTATTTGATAACATCATGGTATACTGTATACTTGTAGTGTTATTCTCTAACATAACAAACTAAACTTGTCGATCGTCGAGGTTTCAAAATTAACTGTCATATTCATATAGTAGTCCAGTCATTATTGACATTCGAAATCGAAAATTTAACTATAATTCCAAAAGTTTTCAAACTTCGGTCAAGTGAATGGTACATTGAGACAACAATAAATCTCATTTTGCAACCTTGTCCGCAGTCCGGATCATTGTTAAAATCGCAATTTAATTATTTTTTGCTGTATGGTCGTGAAAAAAATTCCAAAAGTTCTGCAAAGTTGGAGTTGTGTTAAATATACTATTTTACATCACGTGTCAAATTTGCAACCAATTCAAGTGTACGGAACATTTTTTGTTATTAAAAATTAATGTTTTTCTTTATTAAACTCAAGGGAAACGTTCCAAAGGTTCTGCAAATTTGACAGATATATCGGAAAAATATACCGAACGATTGTATAAATTTGCAACCTTTTACGTTGACCGGAACATGTTTGTTTATAAATTTTTTTCATTCGTGGTCATTTTTTCGAGTTGAGTGATCTCGAAAAAATTACAAAAGTTTTGAAACTTGGTTGCAAACTTCGAAAACATCTATTCTGATGCATTAACAAATTTGCAACCTCATACGCGACCCGTAACTTTATGCAATTTGCAAAAATGTAATTCTTTTATTTTTTCACCTTCAAGAAAATTGCAAAAGTTCTGTAAATCGAGGGGACTGTTTAATTTTGGGATTAATGTCAGTATTTAAATTTGCAACCTCCCACGCAATCCGGAATCTTGTGTGATGTCGGAAATTTAACTTTATGGCATTTTTCATTTTCGAAAAAATTTCAAAAGTCGTCAAAATTTCAATCGTCATATCACTCCAGATCCCCGACCTATATTTCTCTGATCGCCTGATAGTGAAGAAGCCTGCACCAACGAATCGACGGTAGTCACGTGGGGAAATCGATCCTTGCAGTTGATGCATGTCCTGCAGATAAAGTTGTGCTGATAAGGCGTAATTGAAATGACCAGTGGCATGAAAGAATGGCATCATTTTGGCAATCGTAGACAAGTGCAATTTCCAATTTCCAGTACGCTCAGCTTCTATAAAGTTCTTCACCAACGTTACCATACGGAAGTATAGTACCCACAGCTTAGCAGTCTGACCGTTCTTTTCCAGCTCCTTTAATTGAGCTTGTATTATGTAACAACAAAGATTCAAAGTAGCGGATATTTCTATCTCTATCACATGCTAACAAAATGATAGGTAACGATATAGGAGCGAAATAGTTTTCGATGCGCATAGGCCGTGGTCTGCTTCACCCGCCGCCCGCGACCGACAGCGGCCCGCCGCCCGCCGCGTCTGAATAATAGTAGGTAAACGGAACGCCGCACGCGGCGGGCGAAAACGACCACTCCCGAACATTCCCGAACATACCATTCAGACGCGGCGAGCGGCGGGCCGCTGTCGGTCGCGGGGGGCGGGTGAAGCAGACCACGGCCATAGAGTTATTACTGAGATACTTATTAACGCCTAACACACAAAATACTTAGAATTTGTGGGAATTTCGAAAAGATTTTACGAATCTTAACTTTATTTAAATGAAATAAGAATTAATTCAGTTTCACTTGATGCGAGCGTTGTTGCCAATATTTTGAATTCGACGAACTTTTGAGCGGCTTTTACGAACGCATTTAATGTAAAATTTTGAAAAATACTTCAGTATTTCAATTGACTGGTACTAGTTGTTACTTCACGAAGCTCTCGTCAAAAGTTAAAATTAATGGTTTCAAAAGTGGCCACGGCCACGTGGCCACAGTAGCCTTGTTACCATAGCAACGCGACCATTGGCCGCGTTACCGTAGCAACGCAGGTATACGACGTCGCGGCGGCTTCGTATAGCACAAAGTTTAGGCTTTACGGAAATAATATTTTGCGTGAATGTAATTGAAAAATATTTCCGTATTCCGGATATGGTTGCAAATTTAAATACTGACATTAATCCCAAAATTAAATAGTCCCCTCGATTTGCAGAACTTTTGCAATTTTCTTGAAGGTGAAAAAATCAAAAAATTACATTTTTGCAAATTGCATAAAGTTCCGCATCGCGTATGAGGTTGAAAATTTGTAAATGCATCAGAATAGATGTTTTCGAAGTTTGCAACCAAGTATCAAAACTTTTGTAATTTTTCCGAGACAGCCTTGCTCAAAAAATGACCACGAATTTAAAACGAATTATAAATAAACATGTTCCAGTCGACCAAAAAGGTTGCAAATTTATACAACCGTTCGGTATATTTTTCCAATGTATGTGTCAAGTTTGCAGAACCTTTGGAACGTTTTCCTTCAGTTTAATAAACAAAAACATTAATTTTTAATAACAAATAATGTTCCGTACACTTAGATTGGTTGCAAATTTAATACGTGATATGAAATATTATATCGAAAACTTCCCCAAGTTTGCAGAACTTTTGGAATTTTCCTCTCAAGAACTGAGCAAATTATCATTTATTGCATTTTCAACAATGTTCCGGACCGCGGAACAGGTTGCAAAATTTTATAGTTTGTTTTTATACCATTCCCGACCTTACATCAAAATTTGAAAACTTTTGGAATTACAATGAATTGATTGTCTTGACTGACTGAACTATAGTATGGAAAATATGACAGCTTGACGTCGAGCTCATCGAAGAGTTGTGACAGCAAGGAAAGAGAACTTTCTGCTCTGACCAAACTGTTTGAGATATCGTAGGTAATTTTTGCCTTTTTTGTGCTTGAAATAGCTGAGAAACATGGAATAGTCATGTCTACATAACAGTTCGTTTTCTCTGCCTAACCAACTTGGGAATACAGACGTGTGATGTTTATGTATGTCTTTATTGAACCTTTCTATAAGTAATGTTCTTAAAAATTAAATAAAAACCATAAACATTAAAAAATTATAAATTATAAAACATTCGTAAAAGGTTCCATCTTGAACATAAACTAACCCTTTAAGGAACTAATATTCACGAAATCCAGGACAGACTGATATTTTGCACCAAAATCTAATGTTTGGTAACCGATACCAGTAAATTTGGTGCTAAGTGTTGTCTTCATGTTGCTGAATACTAAAATGTAGTCTGTGTAATACAAGAGGCCGGAAAAGGGAGTGCGTGCGTGCGTATCGATACGCCGTGTCGATAGAATCTTTATTGTACTTTATAGCGACTTATGTTGGATAGACTGTATAATAAAATAATAAGGAAACTACTTTTATTTATTTGGGTAAACAAGAGTCTTTTTTAATAGACATTAAAATAAAACCAACGAAATGTGACAAACTACAATATACAACAAAAATAAAGCTGTATAAAAAACAACGAGTTTGCGACAGTACTACTTTGGAGAAAAATTTACTTAATTTTCATGTCGATCCAGCTTTTTCAGTCAATATACATAAAAAAAATTATGCACCTGTAGCGCTATTCTCTAACGCACCAAAAATATAAATCGTGTTTAATTTGACGGTTTGAAATGTATGAATTTCGAAGCGATTATTGATCGATTAGTGATTCCAACTGTCAAATTAAATTAGACAATAGCGCTGCTGGTTAATATTTTTCTTCATAATTCATTGTGATGTTGCCTTGGATGCCTGTGAATTATTTAACCCAAAGTTTTCAGTTTTGTACTCATATTTTCATGGAAAAAGAAAAAAAATATCCGTGTGGTGCCCGGTTTTGAATATCTGAACACATCTTTTTGATCTTTTTGATTTGACAGCTTCGTAAGAAGCTATCAAGGAAAATTGGTTCAAGTTTCAGCAACTTGTCACTTTATTTCACTCTTATTATATACTTATTTTACTTAGTATTTTCATCCCCGAAATCCTCGAAGGGTATTCCTGAAGTGTAAGCAGTCATAGTTTTGTCTATTTTGTATGCTCTGCCTTCCCCAATGAGAATACAGATGCGATGTTGTATGTTCACCAATCAAAAGTAAGGCTCACAAAATCATATGCGATCAGTCTATAAAAACGTCGAGTAGTATCTAGGTCGATAGTCTCTTATCGATAGATTCAGGTCTCTACTGGAGGATGTAAAATTGTTTGTCCCGCAGAACGTGCAGCGCCTGCCGTACGTGCCGCCGCGGGCGCCATTGTGCCGTGCTAAATCATCGTTCCTTAGGGCTCTGGTTTATCAGGGAGATCTAGGCCACCTTTAGTCTGACCTACCGAAGAGCAAGTACGTGCACGCTCAAAGACTGATAAAAAGATTTGTCAAAGAATCATTATGGATAGACTGTATGATAAGAAAGTCGTGTTAGTTAAACTAATAACTCGTCGGCTATGTCTGCCAGGGTACTTACGCACGCTGTCGTGGTGCACGGACTGACGACCTGCGCCTAAACCACTGATAGACCTGGCCTTTTTAATGCAGTGAGTTTCAGACGAGTGTCGACCTTTTATGTTAAAGTCTGTACTGTATTTTAATATTTTTGCTTAGGCCACCAACGCATTCTAAATGTATTTGTTTTTAGGGCCCTGGGCGCCTATTTGAGCCGAAATTTCGGAATCTAAAAATGTACCTGTAGAGCCGTCGTCTAATAACGCGTATGTATCAACACTACCAGCAGGCCTTGACACGGTTACGGCAACGATTTTTAATAGAGGACGAACAGAAAGCTCTTTAGGTGACGATGAAGTCGCGTGGGTCAATAGTGGGTCGCTGGGGGTGCGACGTCGAGGGCACACAGGCTTGCCGTCGCCGTCCGCAACGCCGACGTGCGCGCCGACCGCGCGCTCGAGCTTAGATGCGTGCAACCACCGTGCAACAATACATACATGATGACGCATGCGTCACAAACGGCTAAGCCACAGACTTTTTTACGCAAGAACTTTTATTCCTATGTAAGCCTTTTTTTCAAACATATGTGACAATTTTTTTGCAACAAGACAAAACGTGAGATTGTTTGCACAATGAATGAATGAATGTTAGAATGGCTATGTCTATACCAGTGCCCTTTCGCGTTACTCATATTATTTTCTACAGTTACGCCACAAGTGGTTCGTCAATCTAGAAATGCGACTTTCTGTAGAAAATTCGTCTTTTTTGCATGGGCTGCCAACTTCAATTCGACCCATGACCGTCTGAACACTTTACGAAGTGCGTGAGAGTAGTTTCAAATAAAAGCTGTTGATCAGGCGCTTCGTTTGAGATACATCACAAGTTGTTAGTCTGTGTAGAACTATGTTTTTTTTTAATTTATTGATCGATCCGTCGGCCGCTAAGTTCACACTTTTCCATCGACATCTGAATTTAGTCAGGTTATAACCGCCGCCAACTTTCGGCCGCTAACTTCACACCGGTATCAGTTTTTTGGTTTTGAAATGGGTGGAGATTTTATAGGTAGTCATATGCTTTTTTATCTTATTATGAAAAAAAGCGTTACACATTACAAAAAGTAAATTATCTGTTGGCATTCAATGCATTTTTATAACGTACTAGCTTTTGCCCGCGGGTTCATGCGCGTATGGAAGTATGGATTAAAAATAACTGATGTGTGGATTCATTTCCGCATATCCAATTCCAATATTTGGGGAACACTGAAAACTGCAGGTTCGTTTTAACGAACATTACATTCAAAAGGTTCATTCATTTTTGTTTTATTTTGAAATTGTAAAACAATTTGCTATGAGTTGCGTTATTGCCGCCTGCTCTTAGCGTCACAAAACGAGCGGTGTAAGATATCATATTGCTCCAGTAATTGTACAATACAACGGTTAGGGTTCCGTGGTTTGTGGTTTCCTGTCTTGCAATTCAAAAATGCGCGATAAAATGTGCCGATTGTCAGACACCCGTCTACACAAAAAGTGCTCCGCAAAAAATGATCTGTAAAAGCCGTTCGGTCGATTTGAGTCAGATTAAAGATGCGACCACACCAATGCTTAAAAAAATCATGTAAAAAAATACCGCGTGGCATCGCAATGTCGAACGATTGCAGGTGGCGTACACGCCGACTTACTGAAATTGCGTACGGGACGTAAGGTAGGTAAAACACAAGGCGCGATGACCTACAAAGCGATGAAATATTTGTCTCCCACAAGGTCAACAATGAAAATTTTAAAATACTTACGGTAAATTCAGCCACCCTGTATACAAACCGAAACACTTCCAAGCAATGTAAGAACACGCATTCCATCGTAGTGCGTGGTGCGTGGAAATGTGATAATCGCCTACTAGATTTAGGAAGGATCAGATCACATGCAATGGAACTTCCAAGCCATCACCAAACTGTGATGACAATGGAACGAGGACAAATAAATGTATGTCGTAAAGAAAACGAACTTTGCGAACTGAGTTTGGTTGAGCCAACTCGTAATCGCATTTAAATTTTACTACATTGACGCCAACGTGCTCCTTAACCAGTTTAAAAAATCGACAGTAGGTAACTTCTTCTTTATTCGGTAATAGACCGTATATCACCGGAATTATATTCTTTTCGGAACTAGTTGATTTGCAGTCTAAATGCAATACATTATAATTGGTAAAAAGGGCTCGGTGCCGCCTTGAACGTGCCGTCTCCATAGTAAAAACCTTCTATACCGTCAACAAGATTTTTTACAAAGAATAGACGCAAAGATAAGAATTTTATCCTTGTGACTATCTTGACAAATTAAAAAATCCTCAACAAATGTTTCCGATAAAATTACCTTTTCTAAGGTCTTAAAGCTTAAAAAGGGCCCCCCGTGGTATGGTGCCCAAAAGGCAGCGTTTCCCCTTTGAACAGCTACTGAAGAGCCAAAATATTATTCGCCGCATAGAAGAATGTGGAAATGGACGAACGGGGAAACAGACGAATGAGAAAATGGACGAACAGGGAAATAGACGAATGAGAAAATGGACGAACAAGTAAATAGACGAATGAGCAAATGGACGAACGGGAAATAGACAAAACAGGGAATAGACGAACCGGGAAATTGACTAATGAGGAAATGAACGAACGGGGAAATAGACGAACCGGGAAAATGACCAAAGTGGGAAATGGACGAACGGGGACCGAGTCGACGAACGGGGAAACGGACGAACGGTGCTGAATTGTTTTTAACCACATAGGTATTAGTTGATAAATTAAAACAGGAACAAGGATCAGTTGCGGTTTTCGCGCTTGACCGCTGTTTTATCGTTAATAATGGAGGAGGAAATGGCGGAAAGTGCTTTTACAACCGCGTAATGTCATACCGGAGCCGTCTTAAATGTTTGCTGTTCACGGATACAGCTATTATTGCGGTTTGATCTGTCCAAATACGTTTACTCATACTGCTGCCGACTGAAAATAAAAGCCATGACCTAAGAAATGTGGCGTGATACGAAAAAAGTTCTTAATTATTCCTCTATTTTTTTTTTTCAGTGTTCTTGTCAACGTCTTTTTTGTCTATCAGTGCCTTTGATTGCCGTAGTATAATAGTGCAGTAATAATAATAAAATAGCTACATAACGCAAGATTTTCACAGGAGTTACATGTTAAAAAAATCATCCAAATTTTGTATGAGTGGAGGAAGAAGGCCGAAGCTCGCGCGTCTTAAAGACAATTAGAAAACAGTGCAGAGGCACTCATCTTTTAGAATTGGAGCTCCGGCGCAGGAAAAAAAGAAATGTTGAGGGTATTTTTGACGTGACAACGTCTTAAATTAGGTTGAGCTGGGAGTCCCTTATGAAAAAGTGTAACGTTCGGTAACGTTACGATGACGTCATACTATTTTATGCGTCCCATTCCCAGCAAACCAATTACGTTGCAGAAAGTTTATCAGAATTTCAACTTCATTTCTAAGCCTTCGATAGCTCAGTTGGTATAGCGGTCGCCTCTGAACCCATAGTTCGCTAGTTCAAATCCGGTTCGAAAGAGTTCTTTTTGTATTTTATTTTTTAGTGCATTAAGTGCTATAAAATATGTTAATTATATTAAAATATTGAATGAATACACTGTAGTAATTCATTAAAAATAAAATTAAATTAAATTAAAAAAAAACTTTTGAAAAATGGAAGCATTCCATCAGTATTTTCTTATGACGTACGGTAAGTCTTTAAGTTAAGATGTCAAATCGTATAGGACATAAGGTAGCCTAGGCCAGCCTGGGTTGTGTGAGTTCACGGGTTTGCCGCTAGATGGCGTTGAAATTAATTTAAAATAATTGGTATACGAGCTTAAATGATTTAATTAAAAGAAAAAGTATAAAAATATACCTCTAAATTGCGACGACACGTTTGAATATGCTGTAGTAATTTATTTATTAAATTAAACGTTTAATATATGTAAGGGTAGACCCGTCCCTTATGATGTTGTTACTAATAGATATATGTCTGAAATAAAATTCAATTTGGATAGCTTCACAATTGTATTTAGAAAAATATGTACAAAACAAAAACAATTAAAATTATAAACAACTAACTTAAAAAATAAACTTAAATCTTCTGTTTTACGGTTTTGTAATTTGTTCTTCCCTACCTTGGCAAAAGAAATAGTTGAGTAATGGCTTCAATTACGTTTAAAACATCGTCTCTAAACATCTAATCTATGCACCCCCGAGGTATGGTTTCGTTTCCTCGCTGTATCGCAATGCTGATGCGTTGAGCGAGGTGGCTGCCAGCTCTTCGGCCTCCGGTTGCATCAACCAGCCGCTTGGAGAGCTCTTTCATTAAGTTGGTGGCGCTGGAACCCCAAGGAACTAAGGTCTCGACTCGGAATGGTAAAAAAAGGTATTCTGGGCCGAATATTCCTTCTTCCTACTATACGAATGAATATTCACTTTAAAATTATTTTACCACTCAAAGTCGTTGTCACGTAAAACTTTCGCCCGTATACCGACTTTACAGGCAACCAGTTTTTTAAGCTCGTCGTCGCCAACGGTACACGAGACAAAGTACCTAACAGATTGACTTTTGTTATAATATTCAGCCATAGAGCACCCCTGCACTGCATATACTCCAAAAAAGAATTTAATGTGCGAGCTAACTTTTTATTTTAACTTTTACATGGATCACTGTTACGATATCTTATTTCTCTTAAGTGTCTTCCTTAGAAGCTTAAACAGCTTAATTAATAGTCATAACTTTCACTCCTAATAAGTTATTTCCCTCGACGTTTCTGACTCGTCGCAGTGCCCATGGTTCCAAAGAGAGCTATCGATTTTTCTTATAATGAGTTTACTTTTACGATACATTCTTTTATTTTTATCTACAATCTTCTACAATTTCATATCAAAGCAATGCAAACAAGTAAAAGCAAAGATTGCTTCGCCGGTTTCCCTTTGCTCATAATTTAAAGAAATGCGCGGCGACGTAATGCTATTAGGGAAATACGGGAGTTGCGAGGAGCAAACAAATCTAGATACACATGCACACTGTCAGATGAATGCAATTACGCTTCCAAAAGGCGTGCACTTTTTTGGTACACTGCAATTATTTACCCACCCGGGCTTTCGCAGCGGTCTTCTTTGCTGCAGTACGAAAACATCGTTTATCTACACCCTAATCATAATGCTTCTATTATGCATTTAGGTAAGCAACCTATACATAAGGAAATTGTATCGTGTGGTAGCATTATATTTACTTAATGAAATCGGTGTACTTTATGAAAGTGGTGATAGAACAAAAAGTTTTTTCCTCAATTGATGAAGTGTCTTGTCAAAAGTTCCTTGGCCATAGAGTACCCCTCCTCTGCACTGTGTACACTCTAAAGAGGTTTTAGTGCGCGAGCAGTGTCAGTGCAAAGGCACTCACCTTTTTAAGACTGGAGCGCTGGCGCGGTGGCTGCTGTGGCCGAGGAATTTTTGAAACATTGAGAATAGTTATTATTATGCTGTATCATATGCTCGTCAGTGGTGGTGATAGGTAGTACTTCAGATTATGCGGGTTGAAAACATGTAGAGCAGAGCGTAACGACTTAACTTATGCTTATCTCAAAGACCTTGGCCATAGTGCACCTGTGCACTGCATATAATCTAAAGAGGATTTAGTGCGCGAACAAAAATATTCTTTAAATAGTGAAGCCAGCGTTTACATAAGACATTTATTCCGGGACAGATATTTTTTTTAATTTTTCCATACTTTCTTCTCTATTAACTGTGGTATCACTGATGAAAATCTCACATTTGTCACGATTTACTTCGAGATCAATAGACTTGAATCTTAATATAAATTGATGACAAATCGTCTATGACCATTGGTCGGGCCACGGTCCTGTGAGCACCAGGAAAGCGGAGTTACCCAGGTCTGCCGCTGTCTTCCCTGGTAAATCCACGGGCACCGGGTCCGCTGATGAAACGGCACGGTATGGGGCGGGGCTTCTTGTATCACTTTATTTAGGTTTTATAACACAACATGCGCGGCGGTCGATGTATTTTTAATTGTCGTATGGTTTTCAATAACAACTGTTGCCGGGCAACATGCCTTTGCCTGAGCCGCGTGGCACAAGGAGGTTTCAGCCAGCAAGACCTCGGCTTGTCCACCTCTTTGGCCCACAGCAACGCGGCGCAACTAACCATGTTCGCTTCATCGTCGAGGGACCCATCGTCAAGGTACCATACGTTGAATTTGGAATTTAGCTACAAAACAATAGGGTGGATGGCGAGACTGAAGATAGCAAGTTCTGAAGATAAGAAGTTCCAAGAGGGTCACCTTGTTGACAGCCGACTGAAGACATAATGTTATTTTGATTATACAGCTATTTTTTTTGGTAAGCTCTGCTGTAGCACGGCCAAAGAAAAGGGGATAAGGACATTTTTGTAGGATTTTCTTCAAAAAAGCACCACGATCGATAGAGTTGAAGGCATTTTTCACATCGACTTTTAATAGAACCTGACTTGCCGGGTTTGGAGAAGAGTACGACAAGCGTGGACAGCAGCCTCGCTGCCACCCTTGCTTGGCAAAGCCCAATTGCACAGGCTGGAATTTGGATTGTAGGACAAAGAAAATAATTTTACAACAAACTTTAGAGGTTAATCATCGAAAAGTAAAACCAATGACAAATAATTAATATTTAGCTATTTTTTGAATGAGAGGTATGTTTCCATTGGTTCTTGTACCAATCACAATTTGCAAGTTGTCCAGTTCTTGAGTTAAATTAAGAAAAGCTTGAGAAAGTTGAATAGAGCTGTTGGAGGATGTCAAAGCCGAAGTGCCAGGATTTCAATATTGAAATTGTGTGGTAGCCCGAGAATATGGAGATTCCCGATGATCAATTCTTCGCACCAGCAATGGAGATTGAGCTTGAGGGTAATTACTGGGGGATGGTGAAGGGCTAAAGATATAGGAGAGGCCAGCATTAGAGTGACTGGATGATGTGGAAAGGTGAGAATATGAAGATTCACTATCACTGATTCGTTTGACCAATTAAAGCATTTCAATCTTAAAATCTTTCTGATTTGCAGTCATTTTCGACATTTATCTCCACGAAAGCTTAATAAAAAATTTACATCGTCGTCTTCTGTTACTTTTATGGTAGGTGGCTTTGGTACTTGTGGTTCACGTCGTTCTAGAATATTGAGAATTTGCTGAGGTATATCCTTTTTTATCAATTTTTTTTTGGTGGTTTTGCATTCAAAATTATATTCTCAACATGTTGCTGAGAAGCCTGCGGTTTGGACTCTGAGTTGCTTCCAAGTCAGTGGGGTAGTTGCTCGTTTGCTGTGTGTCTAAATTACTGTCGTCATTGTCACTATAGTTGCCTTGGGTCCTGAAGAAAGTTGAAAATTGATAAGGCAGACATTTGAAAGATGCGTGACTGGTACTGGACCGTGCGATCTGCAAAAGTTATCCAGATTCATCAAAATGTTACGACTTCGGACCCGAGGCTCTCCGCCGATTGGTTTTGATCTTTTGGGAAAGACTCCAATAGAGAGATCTCTCTCCAGGCAGATGTTATGCCTGGGGACCGAAGTCCGAAGAGAGGAAGTTG
>BHDV01002479.1:10252-47402 GCA_005406045.1 Adoxophyes honmai | reverse complement strand
CACTAACCCTTTCCCAGAGTCGACTCTTACGACACCCACGGGAAGAAAGGGGGAGGTGCAATTCTAACCCGGCACCACACGGGGTTATATATTATTATAGAGACTAATAAACACACCCAAAAACAGAACTCGAAAACTCTTGTATAAATTTTAACCAATCAACTGGTATGGATCGTTTATAATACCCACTGTTCCCATTTAGCAATGGGAGAGGAACGACTAGTATTAAAATAAAGCAGATTTAGGCAAATCAAAAAACGGAACGAAGACGTCTTGTTAGGGAAAAGTTGAAAGCAAAGCAGAAAGAATAATGATTCATTAAAATAATAGGCCTCAGCCCGTTGAAGGCTTAAGGAAATGTATTTAACGAATTTCCTTAATGATTCACTAGTTAACTTATTATCCTAATATTAATTATCTATTCTCACAAAATAAACGGAGATGGGCTAAGCGCTGGCATTTTAGAATCCGCACCGAAACAAAAAAGGGAATATTTTATGAAATAAGAGCCTTAAATCGGGGTTTTCAGTATTTGAAAACAATAGTGCTGGGTTTTGGAAGGATTTGAATTGAAAGAAAGGCTTACCGGGAAAGGGATTGGGAATTAGCTGTAGAGTAATAAAATGCAGACGCGTTGGTTTCCCAATTGTTAGGAGTGAAGAATGTGGAAATATGCGTAAAGAAAACACATTACAATGCCTGTATTTCAAAAGGGTTAGGTAGAGCACACAAAACGTTACACAGCCAACTTCATAACTTTTATACGTTTCATAGACATAACAAACTTTTCAATAAATTAGCAACGTGAACGTGTCGTCGCGAAATACCGGAGCAAAATAATTATATGGACGCCGATGGTGAAAGTTTTCATCATATCACAGGTATACAATTAATTAACTGTTTATCGCAGGTCCATGCGGATGTTGCGAACTGGCTGAGACCCATAGATAGCTAGAATTTGAATAATGTCTTTGTCTACTTTGATTTGCTTCTGATAGGGAATCTAATTAGACTAAAAATCAAATACTCCAATGGATCCGGCATAGATATTCCCGCAATCTTTCCGCATCGATCTAAAGCAGTCACCGTCAATCAGTCCACCAATAATTTTAACAATGTTGTCTAATCACAAAATATTTACACCATATTCACAGTTAAAATTTAACTGCTTAATTTAATGTGAACTCATAAGAAGATTCTGAAGCATACCGCAAAACCTTGACAGCTGACGTTTTTCCTCAACTGCAGCGCAGATAAAGGCTTTATGCGTTGTACAGCCATTAACCAAAAATGGTACATTTTATTGATGTTAATTACTTGCAGCCTTGTTGTTAATAGAATGCGATCGGCACACTATTTCTTTTATTAAGGGGAACAAAGGTTGATTCAGCAACTAGCATCCTTTGATTGTTTTTGGTCTTTCATAATAAAATAATGTTTAATCTTGTCAGTAGGCAGTTTTTCTTTTTAAATTTATTCTAGGGAAACCTTTTGCCGGCCTGATAAGCAATATTCCCGCCTACAGTAAACACCCTAAATCTGTAGCCTAGCCTTTATCTTTTATCCGCATTCCTGGGCGGACCGTTATTAATTTTTAAATGACGCGAAGCATAATTTACCTCGCGTTAGCCGCAGCCCTAGCTATATTACGAATATCCCAATTAAGAGCTGAAAGGCTGAAATGCCGGACACACAGTAGGCTGTGTAGTGATGTGCCACCTGTCCGGATATTTCGGAGAGAGTCGATTGTCGAATGTTGTTTGTCATGCTATCCGCGGGCCTATTGTGCGAAGGCTTGTTAACTTTGATCGCTTTGGATAGTTATCGCTCTCAATAGAGGTAGAAAGAATAGTTCTGCCACTGATAATGGATTATTTACGAGTATTATTACCCGTGTGGTGCCGGGTTAGAATAGCACCTCCCCCTTTCTTCCCGTGGGTGTCGTAAGAGTCGACTCTGGGAAAGGGTTAGTGTATTGTGGGCGATGGGCTAGCAACCTGTCACTGCAATATCACGTTTAACCATCTGCATACCCTGAAATTGCTAGACGTGGCACTGAATTGTTGAATTCATGTGCTCTGCCTACCCCTTTTGGGAATACAGGCGTGAGAATATGTATGTATGTATGTATTATTACTCTCTAGTATTAATAGGGTTAAACGGTTGGATTTGTACTGAAAGAGGCAATGGTCATACGCATAAAAGTGTTAAAAATGCTTTTTTATGGTTGCTCCTCCCTCTCTGCACTCTGCGCATCTTCCGGGGCTGGCGCGAGCTTTTTAGCGCTACTAGCACGCGTTTCTACGACAATTTATAATAGATAAAAATTATACTCACTTTACTCCTCGGTGTGATGAGTCGTACCGGCGATCACTACGTTTAACACTTTATCACAAGGTCGTAAGGCCCAAGAATATAGTGGACTGAATTACTGGTTCTGAGACTACACTGGTTCTTGTGAAATAAAACGTCCGACTACGAGCATGAATTTATTGCGACTGAAAACAAAATCTATAAAAAGAACAATCAAACAGAAAATTCAAAATATTGAAAAGAAAATTACAAAAAACTATAAAATCACGTATCTCTGCTGCACAATCCCTATTGCATAATTATCGAAATCATTTATATCGAATATCGATAAAAGAAGCATATTAGAATAAGTCTCGTCGTCCCACATCCACGTGCATTGAGATCACTCAATCACCGTAAATTGCGTGTTGTGTAGGTATGACAATTATACATTTACATGACTACTTTCATCGAATATTCGACTATATCGCATTTGTGTGGCCGCTAGCCCATCCCTAGGCAGGGCGGGCTTCATTATAGTCTTGGGATTACGCCGGGACATATTTGTGTTGCCAGCTCAAAATTAGGGCACGCCCGGGATTTCTTATTTAATTTATTCACACCCTGAAGGATGTTGGAGGTGTCAAGAGTTACAACGCGGAATTTAAGTGTAAACTCGGCTTTTCGCACCAGAATACGTTTTTCCTGAAATTAAATTGAATGCAGTGTAGAGGAAACAGCTGGGCTTTTGAGACACTTTTCTTTATTATGGTATTCTTGACTCTACTGTTATGACCCTATGACGTATCATCTTGATGGACGATTTTAATAGAACTCGCATTCAAACAGTTTAATAAGGAACTTGTTAATTCAATGAAAAAAATAACTGCGTTGTGATGAGTAACTGCATAAACATTTACATGATTGCCCAAAGAAAAGAAAGGGAGATCATTGTCCAAACTTAATATATATGTATTATCCTTTTTGTGGTCCTTTGTTGTATGATTTGCTCAAACTACTATAAGTTCTTAAACTAAAATATTCTTAAACATTATATACCAATTTTCTGGTTGCTTTTGGAACTACGGTAGCCGAGTTGATCAAATAACAACATTGTATGCGTACGGGTCGCGCAGGACAGTACTGAGCTTTAATTTAGGACCTACTTCCCGGAATATATTTTTTTTAATCAATCTGTCACAATAAGAGCAAAAACGCAATATCTGTTATGTAGCAAATAGTTACTTTTCGAAAGACAAATAAAGCAAGACATTGAAATGGCTTCCTTTTAAAAAGGTTAGTATCCTATTGCATCTCTCGCTTTAAGGAGACGTGTTATGTTTGTGTTAAAAAAGAAAAAGTTCCAAACCTATACATTTTTCTGGAATAAAAAGTAGCGTAAGGCCTATCTGATATGGAAGTATAAGTAGACATCTGTCAAAAACTTTTCCCGCTTACTACTTCTATCAAAAAGTCGGAAATTTCGGAAATGGCTGTTTTGTTCATAGTGATAACGGGCTACAATTAATGCAAAAGAACACATCGTAAAATCAGAAAAATAAGATTTCGAAATCTGTACCATAACAATAAGACTTTGAGTGGAAGACTATTTATTTATGGACAGCCAGAATTAATGTTACTAAAGAAAAGCTGAATATTTAAGTGGAAAACATACTTTATATATTTGACTTTGCCTGGAGTTCAGTAACACTTTTGCCTCATTGTGTAGTTGTGGAATAAAGATTTTAGTTGAATAAAGTTTTAGTATTTGTAGAAGACTATATTTCTTTCCCACTTTATGTAACTTCTTATTGCTTATTTTGATAATTATATTCTTATTCAAAATTCCCTTAGAAAATACATTCACGAACTCTCGAAATCAAATAACAATACTATTATAACTCGACACAGTTGTAACGAGAAATTTCCCTCGCCAAAGAAAAATTACTTTTCACCTTATAAATAGCTTATTAGAAACTTTTGCACCTTTATAATTCTTTTGTGGGAATTTAAATAGGCTCCTTAGTCCAGGTTCCTTAAGTTGTGATAAAGTTTTTTTCTTAATTAACTTTTTTAATGATATAACTTGGAGCGGTTTGGTCCGACGATTTGCCGACTTAGTTGCTATTCGTATCGTTCTTACTTTTAAATTAACGAGGCTTTCGAGGTATCCATTAATTTCTAGATTATCTCGATGGCTTAATTTGTTGAGGCTTATAGTATTATTTTTGTGGCTATTTGGAGACTAAGACGGGGTCGGAGCGTTCTGACATTGTACTTGTGTTAAGGTGAATTGTTTGTTGGAGTACAAACAATTACTAAATTAATGGATTACAAGAGCCAAACTTATTTTTGGACTTTCCACAGACCTTCGTGTCGCAATAAAGGTAATGTTTTCTTTGTCGAGCAATGCAATTTCTCGAGACATTCAATAATATTAATATCATATCAGTATCACCCAACAAAAAAGTGATATCACTAAATATATAATTATTACTTTTAACAAAACTCTTCACACTTGACATGACCTTTTAATATTACTTTATTAAATATTAGTATACAAATAATTTTAAACAAAAAAAAACCGACTTCAATTCTATACTAATATAATAAAGCTGAAGAGTTTGTTTGTTTGTTTGAACGCGCTAATCTCAGAAACTACTGGTGCGAATTGAAAAATATTTTTTGTGTTGGATAGACCATTTATCAAGGAAGGCTTTAAGCTATATAACATCACGCTGCGACCAAAAGGACCGAAGAAACAGTGGAAAATGTAGGAAAAACGGGGGAAATTTGTCACTATTCCACGCGGACGGAGTCGCGGGCACAACTAGTTAGCAATATTTTGAAAGTATTCTGTTTACTGAATGTAAAATCTTGACTTCATCAACAAATTACCGAAAACGCCGTACATCTCCATATAAAATTTGAAGAGTTCCCTCGATTTCTCCAAGATTCCACCATCAGATCCTGGTGTCGTGCAAATGGGACCAATTTCGAGTTATACCCTTTCGATTAAAAAAAAAATTTTGAAAATCGGTCCACGGGTTTTCGAGTTATCGAGTAACATACACACAAAAAAAAAATAAAAAAAAAAAAAAAAAAAAAAAAAAAAAAAAAAATTAGGTCGAATTGAGAACCTCCTCCTTTTTGAAGTCGGTTAATTAAACATAATGTGCTTGTTGTTCGTTTCAGGTCATCGAATAATACATTGTTACCTCCACTATTAGCATCATTATAGCCTACTTTAGAATAATGTACTACTAACGTACGATAATCTTGTGGTAACATTATAATGTTTATTGTTTACTTTATATAATCACTTCATCATCATTATCATCGTCAGCCTATCTACGTCCCACTGCAGGGCACAGGCCTCCTCTCAGTATGAGAGGGCTTGGGCTATAGTTCCCACGCGGGCCCAGTGCGGATTGGGAACTTCACACACAACGTTGAATTACTTCGTCGCTGTGTGTAGGTTTCCTCACGATGTTTTCCTTCACCGTATAGCTCGTGATAAATATCAAATTTGATATCGCACATAAATTCCGAAAAATTCAGAGGTGCTAGCCCGGGGTTTGAACCCACGACCCTCTGCTTGAGAGGCCACAGTTCGAACCGCTGGGCTATCACGGCTTTATAATCACTTAATCAGTACCTATTGATGGAATAATTACAATCAAATTCCGAACATTTCACAATAAAGGTTGATGATTGAAAGAAGAAAACAAATTAATTCATATTTGGAACACGGGGTCAGCTTGCGACGTCGATGCGCAATTGTTTGTAAAATTCCATTTTACCACAATTTTAGTTGTTCTTCGTATGATCAGCGTCATAATCATAAATATCTATTAGTCAGTCAGTACTATCTGATAGTAGTCCTTTAAGACGAAATTAGTATAAACTTCCAATAGCGGCATTCTAAATGTGTGTGGTCGATTTATTTACCTGCCTGCTGTGAATTGGGTTAGTGCAGTTTGGTTGAATTTGTACAAAATCAGACACAATAATACTCTACGGTTTTCAACGTGGCTGAAACTTGACTAGGATTCGTGTGGATCAGCTACTTCAATGATATTTTCTGGTAGTGCCGTCTTCTATTCAGGATGGCCGGAAATTAACCGTGAACATTTTAACCAGTGGTCGGGTATACGTGTTTGAAAACCCCTGTAAAACATTTCGTGGAAATTTTAACTAATAACCTTGTGGGAGACAAATGCTTCATCGCTTTTCAAGTCATTGCACCCGTGATTTACCTACTTTACGTCCTGTTAGTCCCGTACGCACCTGCAATCGTTTAACATTAATTTAATCAGATAAATTTTATATGAATGTATGTTTTTGACTAGGTATTTGTTACAAATCCTGTTCCTCTAATAGATGGCTAAAAACAGTATCAGAATATTCTTCCATATTTACAGAAAAATGTCCAGAAGAATGAGACGGTTGAAACGTTCGAATTAATGCCCGACTGTGGTCACGAGTGGGCTATCGTCGTCGGCTGAAACCATGTTTAAAAAATTACGTATGTGAAAAATAATTGTGTCATAATCACAAAAGTATTTTTTTCTATAATTAATAGTGCTGAAGTGGCTGTTCTTACAATCTGCATCGTATCACAATGGCCTGCGTTCTTCCTTACAACTTTAAACTCGATTCACGTTATTCAGGGCACGGACAAAACCGTTCCCTAACTTTAGCAAATAGATATAACTTACTTTCCGAGCGGAAAATCTAAGGAAGGTATGGCGGAGTGCATCATGAATCCGCGCTGTGAAATTTGTTTGAGAACTCCACCGCTACCGGTGTTTTCAAATGCAGTTGTTCATTTTTTCCGTGGATGTCGTAAGAGGCGACTAAGGAAATAGGTTTAGGTATGTTTTAGGCGACAGGCTAGCAACCTGTCACTATTAACCTGTCGTCTGTGTTTGATAAGGATCCTAACTCGCAAAAATTCGAAAACGTCGTATGATACTGATCTATATCATACACATACGACGGGTACCTTTGGGATCCTTCTCAAACACAGACGACAGGTTAAACTACCTCTTCCATCTGTGTTCAAACCTGAAATTACCCTGGAAATGGCTGCAAAGCGTGAAATAGTCATAATTATGGTTTGTCTGTCACGCTTCGTGTGATCTACCTACCCCATGCTGCTACAGGGCGAGTGAATTTTTTCACCGTGACAATTAATTATTTATCAATTATCACTAAGGTAAACGTCCCTGTGCTCGACACTGACCCGATACTTGGCACTTGCAACCTTTTGTCAAAGTAAGACAGGTGACAGATGGGTGTCATCTACTGGGCGATGAGGCGTCGAGCATTGGTACTTTTACCTTATTTATCACACACTAAGTACTTGTGGAATTGAATGAAATAATTGTTTAGCTGGTGGCGTGCCGTGGAAGCCTTACGCGGATTGGGGCGACAGCAAACGCCGCGATGGCAGCTGACGCTACTTTTCCTTTAAGTTTTGCTCTTTCCTAATCAGATCAACCGAGCGGCCGACGTAGACGCTTTTAAAGGAAAACATGCTTTCTTTTCAATTAAGATTACTTGCTGCGGGTTTCAATTGTTTTAAACGTAATAGTAATAGTAATTGTATTACCAAACAAAGAATGCTCCAGGATGTACCTGCGTAATAAATCAGTTTAGTGGCGCGGGAAACTTCCTGTTGCCTAAAACATACCTAAATCTATTTCCTTAGTCACCTCTTACGGCATCTACGGAAGAAATGGAGAGGTGTTATTCTATCCCGACACCGCACAGGAGACATTCATATACCTATCTACATATTTATTTAATTTAAATAGTAGTAACGCTAAAAGTAATGCTTTAGTAGTAAAAGTAAAACAGTAAACTTACGTTTGTGAGAAAGTCTTCACTATAGATAAATCTTTGCCAAGCCATAGCCGTATCTAAAATGATAACTAACTGAATTATACAGAAAAGATATCGTAGCCTAATAGCGACATCAAAATTAAATGACTGTATGTAAGTAATTGAACTTCACTATAAGTAACAATAATGTAATCAAAACTGTCATCAATGAAATTCCATACAACACCAGCTTAGCTTAGATAGAGTTGTTTTTACATTTTATAATGTTAGAACTGAACAACGGTTGGCTGCACGAATAAACATAGGTAATGTTTGTGTTATACATGTGGGATCGAAAAGGTTGTAACAAAAAAAACAGCCGGTGAGCGATCGTCTCGCTATTATTAGCTTTTGCTGGGCTGTCCACCCAAAAATCTCGGCATTTTCTTCTATATCTTGCGCCCATCTTGACGAAGAACAGGCAATGTCTTCTTCGTTAATTGAGATGTGTTATTCTATCCCGACACCATAAGGCAAACATAATTACAACATAAATACATAATTTGTGAAAATGTTAACTTCGTTGTTCTTGTGATATTGCATTGTGATAGACAGACGAACGGATAGATAGACAGACAGACAGACAGCGATGTCTTCGTTAGGGTCCTGTTATTGGAAGAAGATACTTATCACTCTGAAATATCAAACTTCATCGAAATCGGTTTGATGGTTGAAGAAATGGTAACAAGCATGAAGACAGACAGGGTTTTTACGAATTTTATTTTACGCATTCTTTTGTTTGTTAGTAATGAATTACCGCACGAACATACTCGTGATATTATGATGTAATATGTACATTAATTAGTCACTCTGCACTTAATTGTAAAATAGGTACAATTGATAACGACTTACATGTAAAAGTGATCCAGTTTCATTAATTTCAGTATATTTATTTTTTCTTATGTTAGGTTTTTACAATATTGGTATAAAAGTAATAAAAAAAATTACAAAATATACAATCATTATAAAAACCTAACCTATATCGGCGTCGGCAGCGGGGCAAGGCCCAAGCTACCGGCGGATAGGGCTGCAGAATTTCATTATTATTTAATTTCATTTTATTACTTCTAAACCACAGAATTTTTGAAAATATAATTTTGTCAAAAGTATTGATTTTTCGCACGACATTGACAATGACGCGCGTTATTTTTTTTATTGTCTTACCAGCCAGTGTCTTTGGCGTTTTGCTTACGTTGTAACTCTTTTTTATGTTAGGCATTTCATCTAATAATCATAAGATCACAACGTATTGTGGACTATGAAAACCGTAGTTCGAAAGTTTTTTGTTTTTTTTTTTCTTTACAATATACAGCTACCAAGTAATGTATGCGATGTCAAGAATTTTGTTACGTTCAGGGGCACCACTGTCCATATTAGATGCTCTATATCCGATAGAAGGCTTGGATGATCTTGTAAATTTATGATACATACATACATACATATTCTCACGCCTGTATCCCCAAGAGGGGTAGGCAGAGCACATGAATTCAAAAATCCAGTGCCACGTTTAGCAATTTCAGGGAAAACAGATTGTTAAACGTGATATTGCAGTGACAGGTTGCTAGCCCATCGCCCACAATACACTAACCTATTCCCAAAGTCGACTCTTACGACACCCACAGGAAGAAAGGGGGAGGTGCTATTTTAACCCGGCACCGCACGGGATAATTATGATATAATGATAAACAACATAATATTGTAAAGGATAATTATTACGGAGATAGAACACAATGAAAAATTATTATGCTTCAACTGACAAAAAGCTCTGTGGCAGACAGAAAAGTTTCAATGATAGTGTCCCGTTTTCACCATTTTGTCCAAGGAACCCAAAAAATGTACGTGTAACGTAATCAACATAACTCTTAAAGCTAAACAGGAAGACGCGAGCTCAAAGGCACTCGAAGAACTTAACTGGAGTACATGAAAAGGATAGACCATCGCTGGTTTTACGTCTTTAAACTAGTTTACACCTGCTTAAGAGCAGAAGGTTACAGACTGTTAATTTTTTCAGAAACGCTATGGGAGATTGTTTATTAAAAATTCGTTATTTTTAGTTCAAGCAAAAGTCACTTATTTACAGTGTTACTTATGCTGGAATAATGTACTTATCTGTATCTTACTAGGTACTTACACTACTTACTTGCAGTCTCTTGCTGCGCATTTTTCTTGGCAATCATGGTATTTCCGAAGCGTTGGTGGTCTCAAACAAAAAGAGTGTAAAAGAGCCCCTTATTGCCTTTTTGATGACGATAACAGCAATGAACTAATACAGCTGATGATTCTTATATAGCCAAAACATTGTGTTTCAAGCTTTTTGCATAAAAACGTACGCGATTCAAGTTAAAAATTCATGTAATATTTTAAACTTTCGCGATTCTCACTCATATTTATATGTATGAACGCGGGACTTAATCGCGAATTTTATTTACCTTCTCGACGTTTCGGCCGCGTTACAGCGACCGTGGTCACGAGTTGACTGAAGCAGAGCGCGACGTTTGTTTCGCAGCCCGAGTCCTTCGAACTACCCGCACTTGATTTTCATCAGTAACGGATCCTCGAACTACCCGCGTTTCATCAATATTGTCCACCGTTCCGCTATTACACCGACACACAACACTAACAATGTCAGACGCTCGCATCGAATGTTCGTCTCTAGGCTGACACTTATTAATAACCGGATTCCATGAAGACGAAAGCTTAAAACCATCCCCTCGGTTAAAATTTTTATGCTTTTTAATTTCAACCGCTTCACGCACTATTCGCGAGTAATAATGTCGTTCTGTAGAGAGGATTCTGGGATTATGAAGCTCGATCCAATGGTTTGGTCCTGACTCCAACAAATGTTCAGCTATGGCAGATTTGTGAATTTGGCGATTTTTAACAGCAGTAATATGTTCCTTGACTCTTTCAGCTATAGTCCGCTTCGTCTGTCCAATATAGGAACTACCACAACTGCAATCAACCTTATAAACACCCGGTGTTTGGTAGAGAAGGTAAATAAAATTCGCGATTAAGTCCCGCGTTCATACATATAAATTTAAAAATTCATGTTCTACGTTGGAGTCCTTAGCTGCATCCTCACAGTCTGTAAAATGTTTTAATTAATTTTTGATTTCGATCGTTTTATTTGAAGTTCGAGCGTTTATTTGTCGTTTGTCCTTTCTTCGTCTGTTTACTCTGTGCAGCACCTGGCACTTGTGACGTGTTCTAAGAATGCACCCAGTTTATTCTGTACCGAGTGTACGACATTATGGCGTCTAAAACGGGCTCCTTTTGTACCGTAGACAGTTTGGTCGGAGTTAGCACTTGTTGGGAGTGCATTCTGTGTCAGTTAGTCGGAGGAGTCGGTTGGTAGCTTTGAACTTTTGGTGCTGTGGAGTTTTAGGTTTTTTTTTTTATTGTGAATTTCCGGCGTATGATTTTTTTGATTAACTTGAATTATTTTGGGTAAGTGAGTGCTTGCTTTCAACTATTGCGAATATTTTGTTTCTTCGGTTTAGTTTTCGAGTTTGGTTCGGTTCCAAATCTGATTCAGTTTGATAAACAAATAAGTCATCAAAAACATATTCAATTTGAAAGTTTTTATCTTGAATGTTTTCAGTAAAATAAAAAGTCTTGTTTCACACGCGCGTCTAACCGCTCCTGCCATGGCGCGTTTCTCGATGAATCTCATGGTAATTGAATGTTGAATATTTCTGCCATTTTATTTTTAGCAAATTCAATTCATTATCAAATGTAAAAAAGAAAACACGCGTTTCTTCTTAGTTAATACTAACCTTGGATGACTTCAGTCGGAATGCAAAGTAATGCCTGAGACAAGTGCACACAGACGAACATTCCACTTAAAAAGCACTTTGCCTTTCTGCTGTTCTTCCATTTATGTATTTTAAATTATATTTTAAACGTAGGTTTCCAAGTCTTAGATCTTTATCATTTATTTTTTATTCACTTCAAAATGAGAGCTAAAATTAGTTACGAGACCTAAAATAGTTACGGTTTTGTCTATGTATGATTCGCGTTGCCTACCACATTTGAAAAAATAGTCATGATGTTTATGTATGTTATGTTTATCTTTTCTTTCACTGATTCCTTTTTTTGAGTGGTGTGTTTAACTGACGAGGTATGTTGCCTTAATGACGTCATTTTGTATATTTTCAAACTTCTTGAAATTCCAGGGCATTTGCTACTCGTTCTTGAACCTTTTTAAATTTACATTCCGGATATTTTTAAATCGGTTGGCTTCGTGCACAAAACATTGTGAACAATTTCGGGTGACTGAGCTCCTAGAGATTTTCCGTTTTTTCTAGATTATGCTGTCGTTTCTTTTAAAGTTGGGGATATAAAGATAGAGGACAGACCCACTAGAGAAACAATGTTGGTCACCCAGGCCCGCAAAAAGTTAGTGGTTTGTCACTTACTAACGTCACCGTCGCTGTCACAGAAACTGTACAGAGCCAATAACCGTAGAGAAAAAGGCACTAGCGTTACGCGCGATCTTGGGCCGGCCAATAAAAGCACAGCGACCGCCTCGATGGTTTGGCTGAATCGTCCCCGAACAACCAAAATTGTTGTTTTATTGTTTAAAATGATAATAATTAGTCTAAGTTTCGTGACGCATTGGTGAAAACTGTAATGTCATGTAAACATTTTTACAATAAATACATAAATAAATAAACAAAAAGACATTTAGTACTCTAGTGGGTCTGTGGGTATAAATAAACAACTTTATTATGATATAATTTAAAGTAAATGTGACCGTCTTCAGCTACACCTGTATAACGACTAACAAACGTCACATTGTGTAATGTATGACAAGGCTCTATGAAGCCAAAATTAACCAAGTCTCTGTTTAAAGACTGATATTATGAATTCTTTTTCGCAGGGACCTTTACCTCAACTTAATTCTTTAATAACCTCTAAGAACCAGCCATAGAAGAAAAAAAAGCGCAATTCACGACGAATCATACAATGGCATCTGTATTCTCTAATAGTGTAGGCAGAGCACACGAAACGTTGCATTAAAACCATGATCATTTCACGTCCCGTGGCCACTTTTAGTATAATTTTAATGAACAGATGAAGGAGGTGTAATAGTGCAGGTTGCTTGCCTGTCGCCTAAAGTATACCTAAACCTCTTATGACATCCACGGAAGAAATGGAGAGGTGTTATTTTTAACCCAACATCACACAGCTGCATGGAATGGGGAAATGATTTAAATATAAATGTTACATTAAATGTAAATGGAATGGCTTCACGTGGACGCCTTATCTTTACGAAATCGTTACAAGATTTACTCGCTATTTATAGATATTCGGAGAAGACTTTGCTTTGATGTTCAATATCTGACATCAGTCCGAAATAACACTATTTTTAAAGTGGAGTCACAATATCAAACCTATTTTTGTACCATATCTAGTACTGAAATAATACACGTTTATTCGAACGATTTTCTATTTATAATGTTAGTCTCGTGCAAGCTAAATACGTAAATAAAAACCATTTTCTTCGACGCTAAAGATATATTTCAAAAAGGTGTCAGCAGAAATATCGGGGTTTATTAAGTTGTTTTTTCGCATATCGCGTGTGGCTCGTGATGTTATGTTTGAGGCCGTTGTGTGTTTTGACTAAGTGACTAATAAGTAGGTAAATTTAGAGGACTTTTAAGTTGAAATGAATTTAATTACTGTTGATTCCAATAAAGAACTGTATATATAGGGTTTGGATATTTTTCTACAAACAACTACGAGATTTTAAGAGAAGATGTCAGACAGGTTTGACTCCAATAACGGCCGGGTTAAAGAAACTTGTTAAGTCAAAGTTAAGTCGCTTAAATTTTAGGCAGGTATTTAAATCTCATTAATTAATTTATGTAGTGGAAGCTATAATTTTAAAAATTGTTAACTATCAAGAAAGTGAAGACTTACGCTTCAAGTGTAATAAATAGGTATTAATGATAATTGTGACCTGGGCGATAAGTACTGAGAAGTGACGCTGGTAATGACATACCACCGATGAGATTTAGTTTAGACCACCACAACCCTTAATTTCTTCCGTAGATGCCATTAGTGGCGATAATTGGTTGTGATGCTTTGAGTTTACAGATTCAATATATCGAAAAAATATATATAGAAAAAATCTTATAAAATACTACCGAAGTAGGAACTAATAGGTGAAAAGATATTGGTTCATAAAAATATTAAACTAGTGTGAATTCCTCCTAAGGTAGGTTTATTGAAATCTTAAACAACACGGCCGTAAAGTATCAAAGTGTTTTTTTCTGTAATAATTATAAATTGTTGTCATTGTGCTACTGCATCGCACTAGCGGTACGGAGGCGGCCTGAAACGCTGAGGGTTGTAGGGCAATCACACGGCTAAGGGCGGCGCCTTGAATAAGCGGAGCGGGTAGCGTTTACGGACTTCAATATACCTACTTAAAATTCTGTCCCGTGCCTTGCTAGAATAAAAATGGCAAAACAACAAACAATAGCACAGATTGTTACTTGTGTTTTATATTTCTTTATTGAGTATTAGCGATGACTGTCTTTAAGTTATTTATTTTAGGATAAACCATGAAGGTATTGCCTACTTAAGGATTTCAAACACATTGACAAGCAATAAAAAAAATATGATAGGTTCCAACTTTATATTACCATTTTCTTATGACCTAATAAAAACTTTTTTATAGAATATTTTTTTTACATACAACTGAAAAGAATGGAAATAATGCAACTGTACACTGTAAGTTACAATGTAAGTCAAAATTATTAATAAATTAAAATTATTGTCCACAGCCTATAGTAATTTAATTAGGATTATAAATCAAAGTCTTTGTCTCACGTCAGTAGTCTGAATTGGCTTTGAACATGAATACAAAACATTCATAAGTCATCCATCCTGTGTTGAATTGCGATTTCCCATCCGTGAGGTATATACTTAATCAGTTTTTTGGTAATGTCCTAATGTCTAATACGGGCAAATAACGAATGAACACCAAATTTCCTCTGCAGCTGAAAAGGTTTACAAAACTATAATAGACTCTTTAGCTTGATACTGGTCAACATTGTCGACATTTTACACCCATTTCTGCTAACACTTGCCCAGTTTCAACACAGGAAATTTGTTTAATCTGCATTGAAAATGCCATGTGGCTCACTTAAAATGGAAGTCAAGCATTTTTCACAAGCACCCTCTTCTATTTCAGTCAGAAATACAAGAGCTTGCTTTTGTCACTTCTTCATAAGAAGAACATAAGTTCCGATTGTCAAATTTGGATGTCTTTTTAAGAATGCTTTCTACCAACTATCGCCTTGTCTATTAGTAATATTTCAATTCCCTGTACAGGTAATACTCTCCTCCCACGCTCCGCTTGTCCCGTGGCGCAGCCTTCGCGGCCGCCTTGCAGCTATTCAGATTGGCGCGAGGCTGCGTCTCGGACGCACGCGTGCGACCCGTTCCAGTCGCGCGACAAGTCGCACGACAAATCGCAAGACCTGTCGCTAGCCCAGTGAAGTGTCTGTGATGTGCTGTGCCAGTGGATTGAGAAAGTAAGTTAGCGTTTACAATAGGGTTAAGTTTAGATTTTTTTTAATTTCGAAGCTTTTTTTTGGTAATTACAGGGCAATGTCGCTCGTTGCTAATGAGCGTTTTTTCTTAATGAAAAATGAATGGTTAAATGTCTTAATTAAGGGTGAATTAAATAATCAGTTTCACATTTAATGCGACATTTAGTTTTTTTTATTTTGTCAACTGCCACTTTTTCTGTGACATTTGAAATTGGCTAATTACTAAAAGATAAACTATATCTACGATAAGATAGATATCTGTAATTAGATGATTACTGAAAGAAATTTTAAAAAATTAAGAAAACCACTACTTTTAAGAATTTATAACTGCATTTAAATTACATTTATATAATTGATGAAGGTTTTTTATTTTTGTTATTAAAGTTTAAATCTGCTTGACAATTTTTTAGGGACCTCGAGGACGTAATTATGATCATGATCATAGCATATGTATGGCATTTTAATCAAAAAGTAAATATTAACTTTTTATTCCAAAATTTCGAATTTACTTTATCTTTTAAGTATTCTATTGTCCGTACAGTGTCGTACTTAGGCATTTTATAACACCTATTCATTTTTGTCGTAGATGTCATACGATCCGACTTAGGGAAGTAGGTTAAGGTATATTTTAGGTGACAGGCTAAGAACCTGTCACCACATTACCTCTGAACTTAAAACCTAAAAAATATACTAGATGTGCCTACGAAACGTGAAATACTCATGAGTTTGTCTATGTAGCGTTTCATGTGCTCTGCCTACCCCATTTGGGAATACAGGCGTGATGTATGTGTGATGATTACCACAACTACTTTGTTATTCATACAGATTCTTCTTTTCCATTATACGACCCCCTTTGTAATAGTAGTTTTGTTCAGTTATTAGTTTTTATTAAGTAGTTTTTTTTATAAAATATAGCACTCCTGATTCCCATTAAAAAAAAAGATAACAGAAGAAGCTACGTAACAACTGTTTTTTTTTTAATTCTCAAAGACGACTTTCGTTTATACGTCCTAGCTTCCTACTTAACCATAAAAAAAGTATTAATTTTCCGCTGTTTTATGTAGGCTCCTTTATTGTCCTTGAAGCATAATTTTCATTATTTTCTCTTTAGTTAATCTTATCAATTACAATTCTGTCATGTAGTAAATTAAAAAAGTACAACATCGGTCGATTTAGATTCAAATAATTGAAGGCATATCAGTCAGTGTAAAATAAATAATACGTAAATGATAAAACGATATAAAATATAAAAAGCAGCCCAAAACCCCATGCTGCCAGCAATGTTTAGGAAAGGCACACGGAACGCTTAATAGACAATATCTCAACCATCTTTGTGCGTTTCATAGCCACTTTTAGCATACTTCTTAGATTCCAAATTAGACAAACGAGATTTAATCATGAGAAGTTACTACAACATACCTTAACCTACTTTACTTAGTCTCCTTTCACGACTTCCACGAAAGACATGGAGAGGTGTTATTCTAAGCTCGACACAACAATAATTTACACGATTTTATAGGTTCATGATAGATTTCATGCGTTTAACATGGTCTAAAAGTATACATTAGGTCAATATAAAGACCTCATTTTATTTTTAACTCTTTTAAAATAGGGTGTATAATGTTTTTACGTTTGCATGGATGCGTTAAAGTGTTGAAGCGTTAAAGTTGGATACTAAAATTTGGGGTGGTATTTTCTAAACCTTTTTACATTACTTTATTTATTTATTTTAGTAGCATTTTCCAGCTTGGAATATGGACAATTAATACAGGTTTTCTTAGAGAATGTCCGTGAGTAGATGTAACTAGAAGACAATGAAGTTATCTCACCGAAAAGCATTCTTAAAATATTAAAACTAATTATCAAGTTTTATAAGAACGTTGATCTTTATTAGGTTTTCTGTCATTCTACTATAGGGATTGTCCGATGTAATTATTTATATTCCATTATAAAACTTTATTTCTTTGCTGAATAACCTACTTCAGGCGTTACATTGAACATGTGGTATTATGATGGCACATAAACAATAAAGTACAGTCACGAACCGGGATTGTTGAGCCACTTGCCACTGTTCGCAATTTAGACGTGTAATCAATGACCGATATGACAGACTAGATGTCAGCTATTGGATTAGTATTACACGACCAAGTTACAAACATAGGTAAGTGGCTCAACAATCCCTGTTCGCGATGGTATAGCATAGGAATTAAAAGAGGACTCACTAAGGAACCTTTTTGTATAAAACGTCATAGTGACATCGCGTTACTTCACAAAGAAAATCGATAACCACACTTCCTGTAAAAAGGTTCAATGTGGAGTTAGGGATGTTTCAGGTCTCGCTTCAAAATTTCTGATAAAAATGCAATAATTAAAACCAATCAAAGTAAAGGGTAAACTCAATCCGACGGGTTCATCTCAATTATTAAAATACTGTGAATAATAAATACGTACAGTCAAGGAAATTGATATCTGTGCCACTTTGAACCTTTTCATAGTGAGTTTCATATTGCTTTGATTAGTAGAAAGTATGGTATGACACAGTGACATTTCTTGTGAAAAGGTACAAAGTCTGTGCCACTTTTTCCTTCAAGTCAATTTCCTTGACTGTACCTACTGAAATAAAAGTAAAATATTTTGTAATAAAGTAACAATGCCTTATCGCATTCGCTGCCACTCCTGAGAGTCGAAATTTCATCAGGTGTCGAAACGCATAATGTGCGTCCAAAGGTTCGACAATGCGTTAAATGCAGACAGACCACAGAGGACATACCCTATAGAATAGAGAGTCAATGTCATTGGATTTCTTCGAAGACGATTCCCGCCAAACCATGGTGGCGTTCGCTGTGCTCTTATTGGCCGGCCCAAGATCGCTCGTAACGCAGTGGCTTTTTCCTCTATGGTTATTGGCTCTTTACAGTTTCTGTGACAGTTTGTAAATGGTAATAAACTAACGGTTTGCGGAACTGGGTGGCCATCATTGTTTCTCTAGTTGGTCTGTCCTCTATGAGACAGACAGACGCTTACTTTTATTTTGTAGTTTTATATCGACAGTTAAAAAAAAGACTTACTTTACATTAACAAAAAGTTACGTATTAGAAAAGATTTATATTAAGATATTTTATTACCAGCTTGATTCAAGCAGCGTAATCAAAAGAGGAGAGGCAGTGCAAAAAAAATCAACAACCATTAAAAAAGGTAAAAAGGGCCTCTGTAATTAAATGAGAGACATTGACACGTCTTTAATTAAGACAATTAAAAGGGATTACGGAATAAGGGATTCTGCCATCGTTTTCAGAATACGCACTTTGTCGTGAGCCGGGAGAGCTCACCTTAACCTGCTCGGTTAGGGTTTAAATTCGTTCGATGGCCGTTGATTGATTTTCGGGTTTTTGTGACGTTTGACATGACAGCGTAAATTGGTTGGCGAGGAACGATCGCTGATTTGGTGGATTGAAAGCGAATGAGTTTTCATTATGGAGGGATAGTTAGGGATTTCGAGAGCGAATGTAACTTATACTTTATTAACTTTAAACTGTTTGTAATGAAACTATTTGTTAACAAGAACAATCAATACAATCACGCCTGTGTCCCCAAATGGGGTAGGCAGAACATGAAATGTGACATACTAAACTATGACTATTTCACATTTTGCGGCCACTTCTAGCAATAGAGTAAGAGGTAGAATATTGCTAAAACATACCTAAACCTATTTCCTTATTCAACTCTTACGACATCCACAGAAGAAATGGAGTTGTTGTTAACAATTACGTGGTAATGAGAATTTGGATGATTATTATGAGTTGGGGAATGGTGTTCTCCCCTTGTACTGGTTTGACGAAAAATGCAAGCAGTGACAAATTTACCAAAGGGTCCAATTTATTTGTAACCATTAATAGCCATGTTACCTGTTGGGTTTGGAATAACACTTTTATTATTTCTTGTGTCCGGACCTTTATTTATTTTTTATTTCTTAAATGACAGATCCAACATGACGTAAACACATCTACATTCGTATTTGAATTACCACTTTCGGATAGGTTACCTAGAGTACTCTTTGGTTTACTTTTTCAAACTTTAATCGTTATTCATTTTAAGCATCGTAGAAATGGCGCCCAGTATGGGGCTTTGTTAAAAAAGCAAGATCTTTACAAATGTGAAAGATTCCTGAAATTCACAATTAAATTCTATTTTGTTTAAAGTTGTCTAGAAAACGTTCTCTGGTGTAATAAAAAACACTTCTAATTTAAATTGTCTCGCACTATTTGTCTTTTCTCAGTTATATAAAAAAAGATCTCTTAAATGGATATCACTGTTAGGACCTTTTAAAGTCTAGCTTCGTATAGCATGTATTTGAGATACACAGGTCGCAATGCCCTGAAAAGCGATGAAAAATTTATCGCTCAAAAGTTCAATAATGACATTTTTGTAGAAATGTTTTACAGGGGTTTTTTAGGCGTTATTTCCGACCACTGGTTAAAAAAATATCTCAAGCAACATTATAAATTTATCTTCAACTTCACTGCAAATAAAAATAGAGGGATGATGTCAGAATAGAAACGTAGCGTCTGTCTGCCTACCCGCAGGGAATAATAAATAAAGCTTGATATTTACGTATGTATTATACTGAGATAAACCACATAATCGTTTTGGAAACGGCCGTCATAGACACAAAACCTGCAGCACTATTTGTCTAACGTACCAAAAATCTACATCGTTTATAACTTGACAGTTTCAGTGTCAGTGCGCTTTGAATTGTAACAATTCAAAGCGATTTTTGGTTTCAACTGTCAAGTAAAAACGATGTAGATTTTTGGTGTGTTAGACAATAGTGCTTGCTGCTGGAACGTGCCAACTAAACGTGGTAATTCGGGTACATCACGATGTAAATTAGCAGAAACAAAGCCCGCAAACGGTTTCCCTTACATTAATCACCGTGACAGATCACTTAACGAGACCAGTGATTGATATCCCCGGCCGGCAAACAAACGCGAATTAAAACAAGTAATTAACTTAAGATATCCCTCAATAGGATCGGGGTAACGGTACATCTGGATGTAACTTGCTAATTGCGTTTTGTAAGGATAGTTGTTGTTGATATACTAATATTGTGGAAGGGGAAGTTTGTTTTGTGTACGCCGGTCACGAGTAAGGACTTTGCTAATTTGGATGTTATTTTTAGATGTATAGTGGGGGGATGGAATGTTTAGTAGGTTGAGCGTCTTCGTGATTTGTTCGCGTTATAATCATAAACTTCACTGTTTTTATGTTATGCAACTGGCTAGAAACAGTATTGGGTAATAATTGTCGTATTTTTTAATAATGTCAACCGGCTAAACATCTAATTTCTTTGACTTTAGTTGGTTAGATTATTTATTCGCACATTCACTATTTCCTCCAGTGTCCCTTTCTATCTATCAAATAATAAAACTCGTCTTAAATTGAATTTTTTGGTTCTAAAACTACTCATTACAGTCAAATTATTTGTAAAATAGACAGAGTGCGATAAATTATTTATTTTGATATTTCTACGTGTTTAAATACAAAATGTATTTTGTTGCATAAATCTATACTAATATAATAAAGCTGAAGAGTTTGTTTGTTTGTTTGAACGCGCTAATCTCAGGAACTACTGGTGCGAATTGAAAAATTCTTTTTGTGTTGGATAGACCATATATCAAGGAAGGCTTTAGGCTATATAATAGCTGCGACCAAAAGGACCGAATAAACAGTGAAAAATGTGGGAAAAACGGGGGAAATTTGTCACTACACTTTGCGATTTTGTCTGCGAATCCGATGCGTGATTTTGACATGACAATGAAGTAATAAAATGGCAAGGATTAAAATTTTATGACTGTATTTATTAATATTCCGATAACATTATTGCGATAAACCTCGATTAAATGCCTGGTTTTATACAAAATTACCGTGAGACGCATTGGAATAGGCATGTTTTAAAAAAATATTAGATACTACATGTCAAGTTTCTTCTGGCACATTATTCTTGGCGACCATGATCTTTAAGAAGTACTGATAAATTAAAAAAAGAGCAGAGGAACCTCTCACAGTCTACGTCTTCCATGAATAAAAGTGTTATTCTGCATTCGCTTACATTTAGCGTTTTGCAATTTTAAGATCAACATGTTTTTTTTTTTACACACACAGTCATGTTGGGGCAGGCAGGGCGCAGGTATAATAGTGACAGGTTGCTAGCCTACCGTCTAAAATAAAGCATACCCTAAACATACTATACCATAACATAACATAGACAAAACCATAATCATTTTACGTTTCGTGGCACCTTCTAGCATATTTTTTAGGTTTTGAGCTGGCTGGTTTAATAGTGACAGGTTATATATTGGTGTAATCGTATTGGTGTTACCGTGTGGTGTCGGGTTTAGGATAACACCTGCCCACTTCTTCCTTGGATGTCGTAAGAGGCGACTAAATAATAAGGTTAAGGTATTACCTTAACCTTACACCACACGGTAACACCAATACGATTACACCATATTTTTTCACAATATAATTATTTTACCGAAAAGTCTGTAAAGTGTGTCTGAAGTAGTTCCTGTGTGGTGTCGGGATCGTATAACACCTCTCCATTTCTTCCGTGGATATCTTAAGAATCGACTAAGGAAATTGATTTAGGAGTGCTAGCAACCTGTCACTATTATAACTCTTTCATCTGTTTTCAAACCTAAAATAAAATTATGCTAGAAGTGGCTCCGAAGGGTGAAATAGTCATGATCTTGGATTTCTCACGTTTCGTGTGCTCTGCCTATTCCATTTGGGCCCATAGGTATGATTGTATGTATGTATTTCACCAAAAAAAGTCTCTGTTTACTTACTTATCAAGAAGAAAATCGCGTCTTCGTGAATGGCTTGCACACGGGAATCAGTCAGCCGTCGCAAAGCGCATTTTTCCACTAAGCCCCGCGACAAAGGCGCGTCATAAAGTCGTTGCGCTAATCCGACGAGAGCACCGCCATTTGGCGTAGTGCCTCCGTGTTACACAGAGAGAGAACAGTAGCACAATATGTAATAGTAACTGAGGTAACGGCACCAGTTATGGACGGTTTAAGCTGACTAGCATCCGTGATGGACACTTCATTCATAATTTAAAGACTATAGAGTTGTGAATTGATTGTTGTAAAACAAATGACTTTTCTTTGGTGGGTAGTAAATAAGAGTCATTGTCCATTATTGGTTCTTTGTCCATTACCGGTGACTTTACCTTACGTGGTGTCGGAATCTGAATAACAACTCTCCATTGCGTCCCTGGATGTCGTAAGAGGCGACTAAGTAATTAGGTTAAGTTATAATTAAGGCGATAGGCAGCAATCTGTCACTATGATTCCTGTCAGCTCAAAATCTAAAAAAAAGTATGCTAGAAGTGGACACGAAACCTGATATAGTCATGGTTTTGTCTATGTAGCGTTTCGTGTGATCTGCCTACCCCGTTAGGGAATAAAGGCGTGATGTTGATGTATGTATGTATGTACTACGCATGCTAACATACGGCAATGCACAACCTTAATAATTTTCATTATTGACCATGCATGTGGGAGACAAATGTTTCATCGCTTTTCAAGTCATCGCGACCTGTGTTTTACCTACCTTAGGACTCGTACGCAAGTCCCGTTAGTCGGCGCGTACGCACCTGCAATCGTTCGATGTTGCGATGCTAAGTGGTTGACTAAGAGCCGGAGTACAAAAGACTGGGCAATATTTTCAGATTTTCGACTTTTTTTTTTACATGAAAATTCCGGGAAAAAGTTCATAGGGGTTTTCAGACGCGTTTACCCGACCACTAGTTAAAATATGTCGGTCGATTTCCCGCAACCCAATTTATGACAAGCTAATTTTGTTTACCCGTGTGGTGCCGGGTTAGAATAGCACTTCACCCTTTCTTCCCGTGGGTGTCGTAAAAGTCGACTCTGGGAAAGGGTTAGTGTATTATGGGCGATGCTTTAGCAACCTGTCACTACAATATCACGTTTTACCATATCTGATTACCCTGAAATTGCTAAACGTGGCACTGGATTTTTTAATTAATTTGCTCTGCCTACCCCTCTTGGGAATACAGGCGTGAGAATATGTATGTATGTATGTATGATAGATAGATAGATTCATTTATAGAGTGGTACCTCTTGGGAATACAGGCGTGAGAATATGTGATGTAATTTTGTTTTTCGGTAGCACAGCTAATGCTAACGCTCTCTACTAAAAAACTGTTTTATCTTGTTTACTATCCCAAGGATCTTCAAGAGTTGTCATGAGAAAAAATATATATTGCCACAAATTCCATGTTTGTAAATTGTTTGTAATTTAGTATCTCTGTTCAACGCTTTAGGGATTTGTCTAATGTACTAAACAAGCGGCTGAATGCGAAACATTCATGCTTATACAGAATGGATACGTGTTAGTAAATTGCCTAACACTTAGCTAACGAGTTGGTAATCAGTCGAATTACTTGTCTGGTTATTCGACGTTATAGTGTACTTATGTGTTTAAGTTTATAGGTAAACTAGCTGTGCCCGCGACTCCGTTCGCGTGGAATATTGACTTTAATTTCCCCCCGTTTTTTCCACATTTTGCAGTATTTCTTCGCTCCTATTAGTCGCAGTGTGATGTTATATAGCCTAAAGCCTTCCTCGGTAAATGGTCTATCCAACACAAAAAGAATTTTTCAATTCGAACCAGTAGTTCCTGAGATTAGCGCGTTCAAACAAACAAACAAACAAACAAACAAACAAACAAACAAACAAACAAACTCTTCAGCTTTATTATATTAGTATAGATTTGTTGTTTTATTGAGGATAGTTAAGCTTCTTTGATACCGCAGTAAGTTATATATTATTATCCGTTCGGTGTCATATCATAAACGTTAAATACAGAGAAACATAACTATTTTAGGTTTTATAGCCACATTAGCTTAAAATTATTTCGTCTAACCTAACCTAACCTAACCTAACTTGTTTCCTTAGCCACCAATTACGACATCCACGGGAGGAATAAACTGGTGTTTTTTCTAACGCCATACAAGTACCGCAAATGTACCAGCTACATCCGAATGTCAAAACCTACAACCATGAAATCAATATTAACGAAGGTCGATTAGAATTTATAATTACCTGGAACAATTCTCGCGTAATTTATGATAACGAAGCAAATTTTCACGTAGTTAGTGCGATTGTTACTGAATGTTGAATAAACAAGTAGTCAAAATGTTACTGATAAAATCATCCCTACAACTTACAATAGAACTATTACTTACAAAAAAACTATTTAGTCCGTCAGATTGATTACTAAAAAATGTTATTGTAGACATATTTTTTCGTTTATTTGACAAACGAAAAATTACGATAATACAGCACTTAAAAGTTTCGCGTGACGTCACGACTCGGTACAATTTTTAGTGAGTCGTGACGTCACAAGCCCCCACTCCAGAAGTTTGATGATCTATAACTTTGTCAATGTTTAGTCATTTGATAAAATAAAAAATATGTGTCATATTACTTTTTTAACCCAGGACACAAGCCTGTTAGTCAAATTATCATGTGAATCACTGGGTCTGTCAATTATCTTTTCACGCTGCAAGCCTGAACCTATTTCGACGAAATTTGGTATAAAGATAGCTTGAGTCCCGAGACAGTTCTAGTTCATCCTGGAAAATAAACGGTTTAGAATTACAAGTCCAATTTAAGTTAAGCTCTCGGTAATACGATTGTTCATACGCGACGCTCGACGCCACGCGCCTCCTTAAACATTTTTCAACATTTTCTGCAACTTTGATGTATTTTGTATTCAGAATCACGAACGTTTCTATTCTAATGGCAGAGAATAAGTTAAAGGAAGGAAGGTGAGGCGTGAAAAGTTTGTTATAGTTTAGAAAAAAGGTGGTCCAACTTTTTTCTTATTGTGCTACCATTTCCCATAATACTTTCTATGGGATACTTTCTACTTAAGGGGAATTTTTGGGACACCTTCTTCATTCGATTGGAATGGAATATGTTTACTGATTTTAGTAGAAATAATGTAAAAATGCAGAGGACGTCACAAAAGATGTAGTGGCTATAATTTTAAGAGCTCATGTGCTGTTTCCTCTTAGGTTGAGTAGACGAGAATGCAAAGGGAAAGGACCGTACCTAAAGTATGGAAAATGTGGTTTCAGTCAAAAATTCTGAAATTTTGATATGTTATAGATTTCAGTGCCCTGAACAAAAGTCTATATGGGTGCAACCACGGTTTCCGGGTCCCTTTCCATGTTATGCTCGCTTTCGTACCATCAGCTGCAGAGAAAAGTAACCTCCTAGTAATGCAACATTGTATGGGCGGGGGTTACTTTTCTCTGGAGCTGACTGTTCGTAATTTAGACGTGTAATCAATGACCGATGTGATCGACTAGATGTTAGCTATTGGATTAGTATTACACGAACAAGCTACAAACATTGGTATTATCAAATCGCGTTTAGAAAAGGATTGAGCTCATCATGTCATTTTTAACCCTCGACGCAAAAACGACGGGGTGTTATAAGTTTGACGTGTCTGTGTGTGTGTGTGTATGTGTGTGTGTGTGTGTGTGTGTGTGTGTGTGTGTGTGTAAATGTGTATGTGCCTGTCTGTGGCATCGTAGCTCCCAAACGGATGATCCGATTTTAATGCGGTTTTTTTTGTTCGAAAGCTATAACCGTCGAGAGTGTTCTTAGCTATGTTTGATGGAAATCGGTTCAGGTGTTAGGTGTGATGAGAATGTTACACGTTCAGTAAAGCCATCGAGTTGGGGCTCGTCGGGGGTTTTTTTAATTTTTATTTAATGTTGGATGTTGAAATAATGCATGATATGACATTGTCAGTGGTAGAGTATGCAGATAAATTAAATTGTTACTTTGGTACAATAAAGTTCTAAAGCATGGAAAAAGTATCAAATTATACAGCGTTTTTTCATTGATTTCCAATAGCATTAAGAGGTAATTCTTCAGATCAAACAGAACTTTCGTCTTATTGTTTACTTTATTAAAATATTTATTAGCTCATTATAGATAATTTTTCGGCATCGACCGTTTAATTCTTTACCGCGATTCATATTGTAAACAAACGTATTTTTGAACAGCTACGGCAATTTGATAAAGCGAAATAATGTGGTTAGTCACAGATTTGTCAGATTTTTTATTAAACAAATGACAATATTTACCGAGAATAGAGTTTAAAATATGCAAATCATATTCCGCTATTAATTATATTATCTATAAGGGCACTTATGAAGATATCGAAGATCGGTTAATGATTATACCTATTTAATAATTTATGAAGTACAATTGTTCTCTCGAATCCCTTTCTAAACGCGGTTTGATAATAAATGGCTCAACAATCCCGGTTCGCGACTATGTGTGTTATTAAGTATGACGTAATTTAGCTAGAAAAATACGTTTATTGGGCTCCGGACTTACCTGATTAGCTGTTACTGACCTTGCACCACTCGACTGTGAAGTGTGGGGGAATTAATTTGGCCCCATTACCCGGTTTTAGGGTAAGCACGGATTAGTACGGTGACCTGATAAACAATATTGATATTTTCGTTCGATAGTTAATAATTTAAAAAATCCAGCCTAAATACGTCCCACTGCTGGGCACAGGTCTCCTCTCAGTCAGAGATGGATATAGGATATAGGTCCCACGCGGGCCCTGTGCAGATTGGGTACTTCACACACAACATCGAATTGTTTCGTCGCTGAGTGTAGGTTTGCTCACGATATTTTACTTCGCCGAATAGCTTGTGGTAAATATCAAATTCCATTTGGCACATAAATTCCGGGAAATTCAGAGGTGCGTTGTTGGATAATCGGTGCCCATTGCCACTTCACCTTGCTTCTCCGATGGACTACATCGATGACTTAAGTTCGTCGGCGGATTTTCCCATTTCTGAGTCGATTACGTAGAGACATCTCGGGCATAGCCCTCTCTATTGCTCGTCGTTTTAAAAACCTAACTTATACTAAGAGTTGGCAGAACATTGCTATTTCTCAAAACAGATGACCCGAAGCTTCTTGAGCTAACGTCCGATCAGCTCCATCGAATATAAGTCCGTGACAAAAGAGGATCAAGCCCACTGGCCCTCGCACCCTGTGCCGAGCCAGGCGGAAGATTTATCGCAAGATTTGCGATTCATTGCCGTGTTCAATCAATCACTAACAAATCCTTGGCCCTCGATCCCGCAATGTAACACGACTGCGACGTTTCCCACGGACGTCTTGTAAGTGAGATGTTGGTTGAATCTGGAGTGGACGCTTCAGATCTGCTGATTCGGGGAACAAAATGTACTGTTTCTTTTTTTTTGCTGCGGTCAAGTTTGTTATGCTCATTGCTTTACGATTACTTAACGCTTTATGATTTGTTCCTAATAGAGGTAGAAGAGTGAGCAGGAACAGTCATCAAAATTATGTGGATAATCAGTTGCATGCCATTAAACAATAATACTGATGGAAGCGTCTGCCAACTTAAAAGTTCGACGATAGTGGCATACATTTGATGTAAATTTGCTTAAAATCTTATAGAAGAATGCTGTAGTAGCTAGTTTTACGTTGTAGTTATTAAACAGCATTGTTACTGTTCACACATGTGTTCAATTTAGTCTTATCTGATTTTTTCCGACGCTCGCGCATTTCAGGGCTTCGTTGAAAACCAGCGTTACACCGTACTGGCGCAGCAACTCATGCTGAGCGAAGGCCTATTCTTTCAATTCTTTTGCGTGGCCAAGACATACTATTTCTATAAATTTTGTGCGGTGATGGTTCGGAATAGAATAGAATAGAATAGAATTTATTTGCATAGAACAAGTGTACATTACATGTCATTAGATGGCAATGAGACAAAAAGGTTGCTTATCCTGCTATTTGTACAATTTTCTTATACTAGCATGCAAAATTACATTTTTATTTTAGAAGATACCGGAATCGTTATCCTTGAAAGCTGTCCTGCGAGAGAAAGTCCTTTACATTGTAGTATGTTTTGTCCAACAATATATGTATCAACTTTTTTTTAAATTGATTTAAGGGCAGTTTTTGCAAGTACTGCGGTAGTTTATTAAAAATTTTCATACACATGCCATAACAATGTTTAACTATACAAAGCTGTCCTCGGAATACAGGTATGGACAAGTCTTTCTGGTTTCCGTTTAGTTCTTGCCGAAACATCTCCTGCAGTTTTAAATAAATACATATGCCTTTTCACAAAAATGCAGATCTCCAAAATATACAAGCAAGGCAGAGGTAGGATACCAAGTTTTTTGAAAAAAGGCCTACATGATTTTAATGGCGCAGCACCACACATAGCACGTATACATTTGTTCTGTGCTATGAATACCTTACTAAAATTTGTGCTATTTCCCCATAGAATAAGACCATATTTTAACACTGAACTGAAATATCCATGATAGGCAGCCAATGTAGCATTCAAACCAGCAGTTCGTCTTAATCTTCGCAATGCATAAACAAATCTATTCAATTTACAAGTTACTTTGTCAATTTGCTCTTGCCAGTCCAAATGCTTATCCAAAATTATTCCTAAAAATGTAACATTATTCATTTCACGTATTTGTCTATTTCTAAAATGCAAGTCAACATTAATATTCCTACCTTGTTTCGTATTAAAGTTTACATAGTTTGTTTTGCCAATATTAATCTGTAAATTATGTCTTTCTAGCCAATTAACTATAATTTCTAATATGTCATTGATTTTATTCTCATGTTTTTTAATAGATGTCCTTTTTTGATGTCACTACAATAGATAATATGTCATCAGCAAAAATAACTGATTTGCATGGAATTATGTCAGGAAGTTCATTTACATAAATAATAAATAATAAGGGTCCAAGAACGCTACCCTGAGGAACTCCGAACTCATTAATTCTTAAGAGGGCGCACACATTTTTTACGAACGTAATATAAGATCAGGTGGGGGAAGAGAAATTCAGGGGCAGGGCAGGGGTAAGAGGCACCACAGACCATAACTCGTCGAGTTATGAGTGATTATGGTCTGTAGAGCCCTCTTATCCCTGCGTTTCTCTTCCCCCACCTGACCTTAGTGGTTTTGGACCAATGTTTAAAAAATCGTGAAATGTAAATTAACTCATATTTAGCCATGAAAAAAATATGGTTAGACTAAACATATTCTGTAAATTTACAATAAAATTGTTTCATTTGTAATTACATTAAAATCAATGAGAAAAAAAATAAAGTAATGGTTCAACTTTCAAATTATGTAAAATGATATTTGAATAATAAAAATCAATAATTTGATTCATGTTAATCCGTTAATCCCCAGTAGACTATATTGTCTATCAGATAATAACAAGTTTATATCGTTTATGGTAAATTTTAATGGCAAATTTTCAAGTGAAAGACAGCTCTGACGCGTATTTTTGTGAAAACCCTTCAACAAATTGGCTAAGTAAAAGAAATCTGTGTTGCTAATAAAATATTTTTTTCCGTTAATCCCTAGAAAAAGAGTTTATTTATATGTTACAGTAGTTTTTCTTTAAAAACTTAAGGATTTATAGCTTTCTAAAGCATTGGAAAAACATCAAAATCACCGAATTTTGTGTGCACGCTCTTAAGTCAGATCTGTAACATTTTTCTGTCTTTTGTTCATCTAGTTTTAGTATTTCAACACTTTGTTTTCTATTACTTAAGTACGTATGAAACCACGGAGACCTTAAAATACACACACACACGTACAATCACGCCTATCTTCCCAAATGGGGTAGGCAGAGCAGACAAAAGGTGACATAGTCAAAACCGTGATTATGACTATTTCACGCTTCGCAGCCAATTCTAGCATAATTTTAGATTTGAAAACAGATAGATGGATGAGGCAGTAATAATAGTGACAGGTTGCTAGCCTGTAGGGTTTCTGCTCGAGATTTCTCGAAGCGAGAATTTCCGGGAAATCCGGCCTTACTCGAGACGAGAAAAATGGTGTCGAGAAGTCGAGAATTCGAGAAATCGCACCACAAATAATCTCGCGTGATTTTAAGATTAAAATGACCTTCCGCAACACTTTTTATGACGCGTTCTTCTTCATGATAGTATGCTTGGATTCGGCCAATCCTTCCCCCGCCCGCTCCACTCGAACCACCCGTTCCTAGGCTCCGTAGCTAATGCGTCGAGTTTCGTATATAATTCGTTTTCCACCTAAAGGCGGCGGTTCGCGCCGCGACAGAGACACGCGACCGCGACAGGAGACCGCGACCGGAGACCGCGACAAGTGTCTCGGTCTCTATGCATCTACTGTAGCTCGAGATCGAGACCGGCGATCTCCTCGACCGAGACGTCAGAATCGGATAGTGTTTCAGTTTAGCCAGTTGTGTTTGTGTCATGATGGATATCCGAAAAAGAATAACAGAACTTCTATTGGAAGAAGTAGATAAAATATAAGATACACAATATTGTCATTTAAATTTTCGTCTTTGTGGGGCTCTAATCGTACATCATAATATTGGACGATGCTGTCTGATCAGTTCGATTAGCGTTACGCATACTTCGTCGGAAAAAGTACACATTTTTTTAATGAAAACACGTATGATTTGGGCGCGACACGAGACACTACTTGTCCTGGGCAGCGACCGTCTTGCTGTCTCCTGTCTCGCGTCTCTGTCTCGCGTCTCTGTCTCCTGTCTCGGTCTCGCTCGCGAATAGCCGCTCATACTGTTGCAAACAGTTAAGTGACGGTCGCGGTCTCCGGTCGCGGTCTCCTGTCGCCGTCTCCTGTCTCTGTCGCGTCGCGCACCGCCGCCTTAAGAATATTACGCTGCAGAAACACGTCAAAGAAGAGTTTGGCCACGAGTTGGCTTTGTTGTTAGATGTTTGCACCAGATGGAACTCTACGACGATAATGGTTGAACGATACCTCAAACTGAATAACGCCATCATCAAGAAGTCACCGATTGATTTAAATAATTATGTACTCAATGTGGAATGACGGTTATATCGGAATTTTAGAATCATTGTTTAGCATCTTACATCCAGTTAAGTTATCTGTTGAGGCAGTATCGAGAAAAGACTCAACCATACTGACATCCGAGGCAATTGTAAATGTATTGATAAAAAACTCGAACCAATGGAAAACGATTTTTCCACAAGATTCTTGGAACATCTTGTTAACAAAATCAATGACAAGCTAATTGCTAACCTAATATTTTCTTTAGTCAGGTGTCCAACAGCATACCATCAGAATACCAACGGAAAAATCACACAAAATTTCAGCAACACGACGCTAATCTATACTAAAATTATAAAGCAGAAGAGTTTGTTTGTTCTCATCTCGGGAACTACTGATTCGAATTGAAAAATTATTTTTGTGTTGGATAGACCATTTATTGAGGAAAGCCTTAGGTATATAACATCACGCTGCGATCAAGAGGACCGAAGAAACGTTGGAAAATGAGGTTAAAACGGGGAAAATTTGTCGCTATTCCACGCGGATGGAGTCGCGGGTACAGCTAGTCAAGAAGAACTGTTTAACAGATTGTTTCCGAGCAATGTTAATGATACTGAAGTGTTTATTTTGCCTTGTATTCACGATTGGTAAATTTCTCGAGATCCCGGGAATTCCCGGGAATTTGTAGTCGAGAAATCTCGGGCCCCGAGAAAAAAAATAGGTCGAGAAATCAGAAACCCTACTAGCCTGTCACCTAGAGCCTAAACATTTCCTAGGTCGCCTCTTACGACACCCACGGAAGCAATGGATAAGTGTCATTCTATCCCGACACCACTGTATACTGTACACACCTTACTATATATTTTTAACCGACTTCAAAAAAAGGAGGAGGTTCTCAATTCGACCTAATTTTTTTTTTTTTTGTGTGTATGTTACTCGATATCTCGGAGACCCGTGGACCGATTTTCAAATATTTTTTTTTTAATCGAAAGGGTATAACTCGAAATTGGTCCCATTGGCACGAAACCAGGATCTGATGATGGAATCTTGGAGAAATCGAGGGAACTCTTCAAAATTTAAATGGAGATGTACGGCGTTTTCGGTAATTTGTTGATGAAGTCAAGATTTTACATTCAGTAAACAGAATACTTTCAAAATATTGCTAATTTGAAGTCGGTTTTTTTTGTTTAAAATTATTTTCTTTCTTTCTTCGCATGTATGCAGCTTTTTAAAGAGCTTCGCCGTAGATTTTAGCAGTGTGTGCCAAATCGTTTGCACCATGGATGCGCCCGAGCCCGGCTCAGCGCTGAGTTAGTGCCCCGTGTCGAAATAAATCTCCGCCGGACTCGGGAGAGTCGATTGTTTCTGTATCACACGGGGAATAGGAATTTCGGGTTTATGCTGAGCAAGGAAAGTTTGGTTTCTTATTACAATGCCCATGTCTAATCACGTGAACAAAAATGTTTTTGAAAAGTAAATAATTATAATTATAAACAAAAAAAACCGACTTCAAATCTACACTAATATTATAAAGAGGAAAACTTTGTTTGTTTGTTTGTTTGGTTGTAATGAATAGGCTCAGAAACTACTAGACCGTTTTTAAAAATTCTTGCACCATTCGAAAGCTACATTATCCACGAGTAACATAGGCTAAATTTTATTTTGAAAAAAAAGAGGATTCCGTTAAATATTTGGGTTTAGATATCTACATCTACACTAATATTATGAAGAGGAAAACTTTGTTTGTTTGTAATGAATAGGCTCAGAAACCTACGACCCCAAAATCCGAAATTTACGCGAACTAAGTCGCGGGCGGAAAGCTAGTTAGCAATATTTTGAAAGTATTCTGTTTACTGAATGTAAATTCTTGATTTCATCAACAAAACAAAACGCCGTACACTTCCATATAAAATTTGAAGAGTTCCCTCGATTTCTCCAAGACTCCATCATCAGATCCTGGTTTCGTGCCAATGGGATTAATTTCGAGTTATACCTTTCGATTAAAAAAATATATTTGAAAATCGGTTCACGGGTCTCCGAGATATCGAGTAACATACGCACAAAAAAATAAAAAAATTAGGTCGAATTGAGAACCTCCTCCTTTTTTTGAAGTCGGTTAAAAATAACACTTCTCCACTTTATCCGTGGATGTGATAGGAGGCGACTAAAGAAATAGGTTTAGGTATTCTTTGGTGACAGGCTGGCAACTGACACGGTTGTACAGTCGAGTTCATTAATAATAAAATATGAGCAAAACTGAGGGTTCAAAAATATCTGTACACCCTTATGACATTGACAATAAGGTGCAAAAGTTTACATATTTGGCATTTGTCTGCTCATATATTTATGAACTCGACTGTACTTACGATACTTTAAGAAATACAAGTTGTGCGCTGTGTGTGTTAGCTCACTGAACGCTATAGGGAGCGATATTGACAGATATCCGTTCATATACAGATATCTGCTTAGTGTCTTAAACGCTTTACACGTTTATATAGCTATATAATTATTACATGTATGTATAAATAATTCCCGTGTGGTGCCGGGATAGAATAGCACGTCCCCCTTTCTTCCCGTGGGTGTCGTAAGAGTCGACTCTGGGAAAGGGGTTAGTGTATTGTGGGCGACGGGCTAGCAACCTGTCACTGCAATATCACGTTTTACCATCTGGTTACCCTGCTGAAATTGCTAAACGTGGCACTGGATTCATGTGCTCTGCCTACCCCTCTTGGGAATACAGGCGTGAGAATATGTATGTATGTATGTATGTATAAGTAAGGATAAATGCTCAATTATTTTGCCTAGCATTGGAGCCTCGAGAAAATGTAACGCTACTTTTTTATAAGCCGGGTACAGACTGCTGTAACGTAACATGCAATGTAACACGAGTTCGTGCGCGTAGTGTGCACGATTCGTGCGCAAAAGGCGTCCACACAATGGGAATTCTGTTACATTGCATGCTACATTGCGACAATGTGAACGGCAGATTCTTTCTTTTCGTGTTACATTGCATGTTACGTTACAGTAGTCTGTACCCGGCTTGACATGCGTTGAACGACTGTTCCTGCTTTTTTGTCTGCTGCTAAAATAATTTTGATTAAAGAACTGATTGCGCAGTTTTATGAGTACTTAAGGCTTGTACACAAAACCGCGATGCGACGTCGCATCGCAAAAACCTGCGAACTCGGTACTTAACTAACCATACAAATTGCCGGGATTTTGCTAATTTGCGGCGTCGCATCGCATCGCATTGCGGTTTTGTGTACATGCCCTTAAGGAAAATATTAATAACGCTAATAAAGTTCAACATTCGTGACTTTGTTTTAAATTGTGTTATGGCACCAATAAAAGTAGGCGAGTCTAGGGCCATTTCGTTTATTGATAGTAATTATATGCGTCAAATGATCTTTATCGTCGAGGTCAAAGAAAATTATGCTAAAAATGTTTTTGTAACAAATTGATAAGGTCACCTACAGGCTAGCACCCTGTCGCTATTATATATTATGTACCTCTTAAGAGGAAATATGCCGGTCGAGGGAATTGAAAAATAGGTATTTGCTAAATCTATTGCTGTCGCGCCGTGACCTGCCCAGACGACGTCGAGTGCGATAAGAACAACTACAGCTCGGACCGAAAATACCTATGAAAATTATTCAAAAACAACGTTTCGTAGTCCCCTGATTTCTTCTCCAAAACTTAACCGATTAAATATGTTTTTCATTAAATGTTAAAAAAAAGTCATGACTGTGTTTCTATGTTCTTATATTTTGATATAATTGTGTTAAAATTGGTTTCTAGAGGTTTGAACACAACGGAAAAAACTTACCAATTTTTCATGTTTTTGAAGGTTAATATCTCCTTTAATAATTCAATAAAGAAAAAAAGGAAAACATAGGAACATGCTAATATATCATTAGATTGTTGATGTAAAAAAACATTGTACTACGGGTAATATCCAGCGAGGAATCAGGGGACTACGTTTCCATACAAAATATGACCGCTCCATTTCCTCTTAACGTAAAACCTACAAAATACTCTAGAAGTGGCTGCGTAACATGAACTAGCCCGTTTTAACTATGTAGCATTTCGCGTGCTCTACCTACCCCATTTGAGAACACAGGCGTAATGTATGAACAAAATATCGGTATTTTCCTTGCAATTTTCTTCCAACAACAAAATTGTTTCCTTGCCCTATTTGTCTTTATTGTATTGACCTTCGCGAACTTGCCAAACACAATGTGGGCTAAATTGACAAGTGGTCAAGTAACTCGGCACTGGGCGAGACTTAGACGTGTCAATCCTGTCAAGTTGCTAACTAAAACAGAAGTTGGGTCGAGTGTTACTTGTTTAGTCAAGTCGTGCGAGGCGTGGGAATTATTAGTGTCAATATTGTGGGAAGGGTTGTTTGGCCTGAGGTTATTCTGGATTAGTTGTAGTATATCAAATAGGTACAGTAGAAATACAATAAAATGCTATGACGTGCCTTAAATGCTTTAGGAGAAAGTACATTTTGGCACAGCACACGAAACGTTACAAAGAGTGGCTGGAAATTTACCGTAAGGGCGTTTGTGCACTACCATGAATTTTAGGTTTTTTAAGGTCTGTCGCGCCGTCCCGCTCACGTCAATACAATTTAATGGAAGAGCAAGCGAGACGACACCTCAGTGGAAAAGCCGGACCGTAAAATTCATGGTAGTTCACAAACGCCCTAAATGTTTTAACCAGTGGTAAACACAACGGAAAACACCTGTAAAATATTTCTAGATATTTTCATCATTGACCATTATGAGAGGCAAAAGTTTCATCGCTTTTCAGGTCAATGCGCTCTGTGTTTTGTCCAGGGCCCGTAACTTTCATGACGTCACGCTCCTTAAAGGTTGATCCCAAATAGTTTGATTGTAAATTATTAATCATTAGGTGTCAATCATTTTAATCATGTACAAATGAATTGAATAAATTATAGCTACTTGAATTACTTGATACGTGAAACCTAATAAAACTAAGTATTTATTAGGTATTTGTTTTATACGCACATTTAATTAAATGGTGTTGTTACCACATTTCAGTAATTACGTAGAGAACAGAGTTCCTCTCTAACGTAAACCACGCCGTCCTTTTTGCATTAATTCCCATGCAAAGAAAATCTAAGTTATGTTCGCGTTCATACGTACTTAATGCAATATTCATAAAAATCCTTCTGTTTTGTAATCGTATGTTTGTTTGTTATAAATGTCACAAAAATACAATTACAAAAACAAAAACATGATTAAAATGCTTGACGACTGATGAGTAATTATTTGCAATTAAACTATTTGGGATCACCCTTTAAGGAGCGTGACGTCAATTTGACGTTAACGGCATGAACATTACGGGCCCTGGTTATGTCTAATGTTAGCCGTCGTTTTAGCCGGCACGCAATGCACCCGCGTTTGTTATTCCTGTTCGACTTTTTTTTTTTTTTTTTTTTT
>BHDV01002457.1:505467-542191 GCA_005406045.1 Adoxophyes honmai | reverse complement strand
TATCGGCAAATGCTCAATGAGCTAACGTGGCCAACCGCCTTAATCAAACATTGCGCAATAGAGCTAGTTCTATGGCAAACGCCCGTTCTAATAAAAGTTGTTCAGAAATTTAATTAAATCGTGCTTTCCACCATTTAAAATCTAAAGACAGGGAGCCTGCGTGACCACATAGTTGAAGCTTTAAGCTCGCGGCAAACAGGGTAAGCTCCTGCAATTTTAGAGCTTCCAGCCTAGAGTAATTTTGCGAAATTGCGAAGATTAAGGAAAATCTGCATACACGAAACATGACGCTGTGTAAAATTTTCTTTTTCAAAAGAGCTCGGTGCATCAGAAATGTGCTTAATTTTGGACATAAATTCGTTCTTTCGTTAGGTACAGTCGACCAATAAATTGGTCTACCCCCTCAAGATCGATATTCATTTGAACCTCATGAAGCAACAAGGTCGATTTCCCCTCGCCATTATATTATGACAGTGACAATGTCAACCTTGTGATAAATTTGATCTCACGGAAACTTTTGTCAAAAGTGGTAGACCACTTTATTGGTCGACCGTACTTCGAAGTTAGAAATACAAACTTTAACGTTTTGGACAAGAGATCTACGGCAGTAGGCTGGTGCACACCTTTTTTATGATTTTAAAATACGCGCAGTGGTAAACGGTGCTAAGCTGATACTGGTCGTAAATAATAAATTAAATAATAATGGAACTGTTATTACTTTATTTTATTTTCTATCAGTTTTAAGTCAACGGCTTGCAACGAAATATGAACGCTCGTGTCACGTTATTAGTTTTAATTTCGCGTTCAAGCAGGTAACAGCAGAACGGCAGACTGAAAATTTTGTTATTGGTGGACTTTCTATACACAATAGGTACTAACCTATTCTGTGTCAAAGGCATACGTCCTAAATTGTCCCGATTGCTATCAAACCAAATACATTTCCTGCAATTTGTCAGCATTCTGTCCACACCGGACCAAGCTAATAAGTAATAGTACAAATAAAATACCGCCTGCGGGGCATATTGTAATTTATTACCGAATCTTGTTCAAGAAAAAGTACCCGAGACATAAGATCGGACAAAATTAAGCGGACAATATTTAGGGACCGGCCGATTTTGTCGAGCCTACTACAAGGGTCGGGTTGTACCCAATTAATTCGGGAGGCACCTCCGTGCTAGGGTTGTGACGGAGGCCTTGCTACCGGAGGCGGAGGCGACGAGGTTCACCTCCGCGGATGCGGATAACGGAGGCGGAGGCGGAAGTGGATGTGAAAAAAAAGTAATTTATACATACATACATACAATCACGCCTGTGTTCCCAAATGGGGTAGGCAGAGCACACGAAACCAGACATAGACAATACTATGATTATGACTGTATCACGCTTTGCAGCCACTTCTAGCATGGTTTTAGGTTTGCAAAGATGGAAGAGGTAGAATAGTGACAGGTTGCTATTCTGTCGCCTAAAGCATACCTAAACCTATTTCCTTAGTCGCTTCTTACGACATCCACGGAAGTAATTTATGGTTCATTAAAACTATTAAAAGTACAAAACCTTTATTTTGAATACACGTCACGTGTATTAAATATAATCTAATTATTCTCGAAAGCATTTTAGCTAGTCAAAATTATGCCCGTTGAAACGTAAAGTCGTCGAGCGTCGCTGCTTACGCGTAAATACCTCTAATAACTCCGCTAAAAATTATACGAAGGCAGAGGGGAAGATACGATTTTTTACGGAACTTCCGCAGTAACGGAGGCGGAGGCGTTCCGTCACAACCCTTCGGACAAGTTTTTCCGTTACTGAGTACGCCGAAATTTAATCTGCGAAGCTTTTATTAGGAAAGGGCGTCTGGGTTAGCATAATGATGTAACTAGGTTATGGAGTATTTAATATGATGGCATGTTAATATGATTTTTTGTGGAGATTGCGGGTTTTTGGTCCCCGGAGGGAAAGGATGTTATTAACTGACCGAGGTTAGAGGATATTAGCTTAGAGTTTGTCTTTGTTAGAATAGATGGTTAGTTCAAAACTTGGTGTTTTTATATGACTTTAAAAGTAAATTGTTGTAAGATACCTAACTTTAGTTTTAAATCAAGTTTAGCTCGACATGTTTCGGGCAAGTCCGGTAGCCTTTCATCTAGGAGCCGTGGCGGATGCTGTCGAACGCGCACTGCGCGCCACTTCTCTGTTCGCGCAAGTGCTTGTGCTCGATACTAATGCCTGTGTTTGTGTGTGTGTGTGGACTTTACAAAACGATGTTGTTAGTGTTAATTACTATACCCTACATTACTAGCTCGTAACATTGTTAGCTAAACTCCATTTAACCTTCTGCCACTGAGGTGGTAGTCTGTCAGACACCGCCAAACATAAAAACGTTACCAAATCGCAATGTGACGTGATGTAGTCCTGTCTCGCTCAGTACCTTCCGCTATTGGTTCGCGCCACCCGAGAGTGCAGGGCAAGCGGCGTTGCGGTGAGACGAGTGGAGTTATGAGCTGTTGGTGTCCCACAGACGTAAGTTCAGCAATAAACGCTGGAGTCTATTAGACGTCACCTCACAAATGACTTATTAAATTCATAGTGTCTGCCATACGTTACGTCAGTAAAATATTTTTTTGCCATAGTATTTTAGACGATACCTAATGATATTTTTTTTTAGATTACGACATAAAGCAAAGACGGTAAATTTGCCTGCCCAGGGAGCTTCGCTTTACTATTAGGCGAGTTTTACGAAGGAATTGTGTCCCCCCCCCCCTCGTACTCGGAACTCAGGCCCAAAGGCCTGCTGGGAGAAATTTGTGCAGTATATGTCCTAGCAAGTTATAAAGGCAGACTAGATACCGCTGCTGGGCATGTAAAAAACTTGTCAGCAATTTTCTCCTCAGATTTGCCAAGACTGCCAAGTACATTATTGAAATAAGGGTCATCTTTGAGACTTATTTGTGCCTAATTACACCGTGGGATCTCGTTAAGTTTAATGTCACTGAATTATTATAGTGTGCTAAGAAAAATATTATTTTTTGTTTTTTACAAAATACGTTAATTTTGACTTTTTTTAATATTTTTCTAATATTCGGTTAAAAAGTCATAAAAATGTTGATCTCCATAAATAATTACCAAAAACTACAATCTATTCTTTTTAGAACCCTTATTTCTTTGTTTTCTATTCAAATTTGAGTCATTTGATTATTGTGTAAAACAAAAAGATAGTATACTCCTTAAAATTTATACAGATTTTGACAAATGAAAATGACGTCTGACAGACTACACCTCAGTAGAATGTTTATCGCAAAGTCACCTCAGTTGCAGAAGGTTAAGACGTGAGGTATCCGTATTTTAGTACTAGGAAGGCATAAAAAAGAAAGCGTAACATGAATGGTAAGCATCCACAATCACATGTAGTCATCAGCTATACAAGAAACATATATTATAGCAGAGCAAGCACTGCTGCTTTTACGGCTAAATTAGTAGTTACATTAGCGGCTAAATTGGTAGGGATGCGACACATTTTACCATAATGTATTTAATTTCAACTCGAAAGTCATGTAGAAAGAAAAGCCTCTGCATCATAACGAAATCAAAACTGACGATCAGCACCAAATTCCCAGAACTATAAATTCACACTGAATCCTAAAAAAACGACGAAATCCGTCACTGCAGTTTAATAACTAGCTCAAACAAGCCCGCAACTCGAAACGTCAAAACAATCGAGATACCAGCAAATGAGAAACGGGTTTGAAAAACGTTCCGTTATACGCGCCGATCGGGAAGGCGGAAATTGAAATGGGCGTGCTGAAGAATATTGGCGGGCGGGACGCTTCATAATTCCCAGGATATTCTGCTGCAGACTGTTTTGACGCACGCGCAGGACTATTTTCATAATTGGCAGGATAAGACAATTAGTCGGCTTAGCCGTAGAGATGCGCGCGAGTCACCTATATGTCTGATTGGAGACGCTGGAAAGTGATGGCTAGAGTCGCGCGTGAAACGAGTCGCACGTGTTCCTTTGCAAAGTCTATATGTGTTTGTTCCTCTTGAGTCATAAGTTTTAGTGTACTGTAATACTTACTCTTTTCTTGTGCAGGATGCTGTCCAGATAGACAATTTAAAAGTAAAGTCTATTTAAATATTTCTAGAACAGTTTTGTTTCTAAAGATTTCTGAAGGATCTGGACATCATTCTTTGAGAGATTCCCTTGACGCGCGCCTTACTACAACTAGTGCATATAAAGAAGTTGTAATCTTCCTGAATACATTTGAAAAGAAGTTAACCCTTAACCACCTACGTGCGGTCTCACAGACAATAGATTACTCAAAATTGTCAATAACTAAACGCGAGTATGTCGCACACGCGTCTGTGTCCTTGTACCTTTGCCGGCCCCTCCCGCAGTACCGCCCGTGCCGTCGACTCGTTCAGACGTATGCTCATTTTGATTTGGTGAGTTAAAAAACATCATCGGCGGTCTGTGAGACCGCATGTAGGTGGTTACTGTATTTTTTAACAGTCTCGGAGACGTCTCGGAGACCGCTCGTAGGTGATTATGTCATTTTTTTAACCCACATAATTTTGTTTATTTTTGTGAAACATGTAGAAAAATGGTTGCTACAGGAGGTATCAGATGACAAAAATATGTCAGACGAAGATTGTAGTGACGTGGAACCGATTCAGTGAGGTATGTTGTAAAAAATATGCTGCAACTGCCTTGAAAAATTGTGGATCTTTGGGAATTGCAATTTTGTAGAATTTGACGATAAGTGCTCTATTTTTTTATTTCATTTTGTAGTTGAACTCCTTATTTTATAGAAATGAATAAAAAAAGGTTGATTTTTTGAATTCCTATATCTATCAGGTCTTTTAATGTAATCAGAGTCGATTTTTGTGTTAAATCTACCAGTCTTGAAAGATTATGCCATATCTCAAGATTTTATTATAGTTTATGTTATTTGAAGTTCTAAAATAAAAGTCTAAAGCATAAACGAGTATTTTACTCGTTGAAATGCTATCTTGATATTACAGATCCCGAATTTGAGATGATTATTCACGAGCGGTCTCTAGGACCGCACGTAGGTTGTTATTTTACAGAAATTGGACGTAGGTGGTTAAGGGTTAAAACGTTTTATTTAATTCGTTGCTAATGAATTTCCTAAGTTAGAAGCAATATCGACCCCGTAAGATCCAGTACCTCAGTGTAAAGCTCCACAAGCTCTCCCCCTCACATTGATTATGTTAACATGCTGTTTGCTTGCTCCCAAATAAAACTCAGAAAGTAAAATACCAGTAATTATTTTTATTTAAATCGTAGGGTTTCCCAGTCTTAGAAGCACGCGCGTAGCTATTCGGTCCTGGTACCACAAAAGCTCGTACCATCTGTATAGACACCCTCCGCAGTACCATCACGAACAGGGATTGTTGAGCCACTTACCTATGTTTGTAACTTGGTCGTGTAATACTAATCCAATAGCTGACACCTAGTCTGTCACACCGGTCATTGATTACACGTCTAAATTGCGAACAGTGGCAAGTGGCTCAACAATCCCGGTTCGTGACTGAACATATTTTTTTTTTCTATTTTCATAATGTCATCTGGAAGTACCCGGCTTTGAGTCCCTTTGCCAATGTATGGGAAATGCGACATAATCAATCATATATTTTGACAGCATTGACTCACAGGTTTAATCCTTTTTTGCGTCAAGATAGAATGTCACTTCTACATTTTTTCCGTGGATGTCGTAGGAGGCGACTTAAGAAATAGGTTTATTTAATGCTTTATGCGATAGGCTTTTGATCTGTCACTATTATTGTACTAAGGCTACAAAACTATAACTTTGTCTATGTTACGTTACGCATGCTCTGCCATTCCCCATTTTGAGAACACAATCGTGATTGTATGATTATAAGTTCGTTCAGAACCCTAAAACGAAGTATTTTCTACATACATACATACAACCATATTCTCACGCCTGTTTTCCCAAGAGGGGTAGGCAGAGCACATGAATTCAAAAATCCAGTGCCACGTTTAGCAATATCAGGGTAACCAGAAGTTAAACGTGATATTGCAGTGACAGGTTGCTAGCCCATCGCCCACTGTGGGCTTTGTTTTGTACTTGTATTGTTAGTGTATTGTGACAATACACTAACCCTTTCCCAGAGTCGACTCTTACGACACCCACGGGAAGAAAGGGGGAGGTGCTATTCTAACCCGCCACCACACGGGGCAAGTATTTTCTAACCTTTCAAATTGCAAAGAAGGATTTTCATCTACATCAACATGGATAAAGTACCTTCATTATTAGCTGGTAAACTTTAACGAGTACATTAAGGTAATGACAGCAAAACAAAGTACTGGAAAAGTGGATAGAATGTTTTCTGTGTATTATCAAAGACAGCTGCCTCACTTTAAGTAGAAAATTGTATTGTAAATGACTAATTCACGGATCATGGCCACTTCCAGCATGTTTTTTAGTTTGTAAGTGGGCAGTTTTAATAGCGTGGTAGTAACATTTTATGACTTACAAAGTTTTGCATTTTTTTTCCTGACAATTTTGAAAAAAAAATTGTTTGCTGTTTGTTTGTTTGTTTGTCCGTCTTTCACGGCTAAGCGGAGCGATGGATTGACGTGATTTTAGGTAGAGATAGTTTAGGGCATGGAGAGTGGCATAGCGTCGGGGATAGTGCAATACTGCGTAACTAGCACTAGTAAATACTGCGTATCTACACAACTCTCATACGGCAAATCAGCGTAACTGGCATTGGTTAATACCGCGTATCTAACAAATGTAGCCAAATTGAGATTTCCCGCCTACTATAATATACTAGTTCCAATACTTTCGCTGGCGGGAAATCTCAATTTGGTTACATTTGTTAGATACGCGGTATTAACCAATGTCAGTTACGCTGATTTGCCGTATGAGAGTTGTGTAGATACGCAGTATTTACTAGTGCTAGTTACGCAGTATTGCACTATCCCCGACGATAGGCTACATTTTGTCTCTTCAAAACTCCCCATTTCCCTAAAGTGAGGAGTGCAAGTTTTCAATGTAGAAAGCTATAAAATTGGTATGTGTGCTATCTCATCTGTGATACCCCGAATTTAACGCGAGCGGAGCCGCGGGCAAAAGCTAGTAGTTAATAATTATTCAGTGTAAAATACATTCCACTGCTAGGTACAAGTGTCCTCTACGTGTGAGACGGTTTGGATTGTAAATCCCACGCTGGCTCAGTGCGGGTTGTAAAATTGCTTTGTGCAATGTCAACCTTTCATAAATAAATTCTGGAAAACACCAAGCTCAGAGGCTTTAAGCCCACGACCCTCTACAAGAGAGGCCACAGATCAACAACTATCACGGAAGAGAAATATAAGTTCAATCAGCATAAAGAAAACGGATTCGAATCGAATGCAGTAAGGAAACGCTGTCACAACGTACAGTCACGAGCATTAATATCTGCCACGACGGAGCGTGCAAAAATATCTGTCACGTCCTACTGCCACTAGTACCCAATAGAGTCGTATCACATGTTTTTACAGCCATATTGTCTCAGATATTGGTACTGGTGACTGTAAAAAAACTAACACAAAAATTAACTCTTCAACAGCTTAATTAAAGGGTGTTCCATTTATAATTCTAAAAATATAATACCCGTACATTTGAAATGTTTGCCTTCCAAAGCAATTTTTCTTAAACTCAATTAGGGTGCGTAAGTAATATTTTTTACCACTTTAAATTCTAAATGCGCACTTCCCACGGAACAGACGGAGTGTAAATGGTACGTAATGAAAAACGTTTCCCTTTTCAATAATTAAGGAATTTCTTTTCTGAAGTCAAATTAGTGTCCTAAGAGGGAGGAACCGGTAAGGAATGGGCTTGAATGTTATTTTGAGTTCCGCAGAACTGTTGTGCTTAAAAATACTTACATAAATATTTACATACATAACGCTCGTAAGACTGTGAGTATTCCAAAACACACAGTACCTGTGTTAGAAAAAGTAGCTAAAGTATTCGAAACATTACAATTCCACAATTTGCACCCATCATTGCGCAATTTCAGGTTTAAAACAGACGAAAGAAGCATAATACATATCTTAACATGTTTCCTCAGATGCTTTTTGGACATGACGCCTATGTTTCCAAGCTGGGTAGCCAAAGACCACGTTACATAAACAAAACTATGACCATATCACTTTAGGTAGCTCACACAACAACAAAACGACTCACGCGTGTTACTATAATTATAAGCCTACAGGCGTGATGTACACATCGATGCTAAAAAGACGAAATAGAAAAAACTATTTTTTTAGGATAGTAAGTTATCCCATTTAGCCTTATCAGCAAGATTCGCAAATTTCTACCATGCACTTGACTCAACTCAATATCCTAAAAAAATGTCGCTCACCCTATGTCGCCTTTCAAGAGTCAATATGAATATGTATGTATTGGGAGTCTTTTCAACTGACCACCAAAAACTTGGTACCCAAAGCACCGGTCCAGAAACCGTTCCGTTTATACAGGGTGGTTTAATTTTTGAATAATTGACGCGACCACTTTGGGCACGGCGTAATGTATTGAAATATTCAGGCTTCTTAAACGAAGGCAAGAGGCGTTGTTCAGAATGCGCTAGTACTTTGGGTGGGTTTGACAATGATTTTGGTGAGTTGGGAAAGAAAATTGACTGTAAACTGTCAATCAAATTTCTTTCTCAAAGTTGTTATTCATAAGGATAATAATATCTAGTAAGTATCACTTGTTCATGAAATTAAACGTTCATCTTTGACGACACTTATAATTAATACACGAATTACGAAACAAAATTTAAAATTATAGAAAAAAATTAAAAACGATGTGGTAACTACTAAACACAGCTCAGTCAAAAATTAGACTTGAAAACATTTGCTTTATCTGAGAATTGTGGTCGCCTCTTACGACACCCACGGCATGAAAGGGAGAGGTTCTATTCTAACTTGGCACCACACGGGTTTAAAATAAGCCATTAATAAATAGTAAATTGCGGCTATGCATGCAATAAAACAAGATAAACCTCGTGCCAAATAGCGCCAAAGTTTTAAAGCCACAGACAAACACTTTCATCATAACACTTCTTTGATGCTACTCACAAAAATAGTAGATAGTCAACAGATAATAAACAATCATCTTAACTACTTCAAATCACTTATTTCACTCCCACTTAGACCGCTTTCAGTAAGGTAAGTCAAAAGTTAAGTGAACTCGAGGTACTTTGCTACGAATACTTCGTAGGTGAACTTTAATCGAAAGCCGTCAGACATGAAGATGTATTACTCTGCCCACAATCCCATTTCAACATCTATTAAATAGATAGCGCAATTTATTTTATTTTTTGAAGCACCCTGTAGACGTTCGTGAAAATATCGTATCGGATTTTGTATCTTAAGTCATTGGTTTTGCTTTAATAAGTATTATGAACTATCAAACGATGTCATTAAAGAAGCTTTTCTTAATCCAAATTATTTAAATGAAGACTGTTATTGACATCTAGAATGACAGTTTATTTTTAATAATCTGATTAGTTTTAGAAGCCGCGTAGTACTAAGCTATGTGTTGTTGAGTTTAGAATAACACCTCTCCATGTCTTCCGTGGATGTCGTACGAGGCCACTAAGGACTAACTTCAAATTTCGTGAATCGTGAAATAGTCACCGCTTACTACATTCACGGAACAAATGGAGAGGTGTTATTGTAAACTAGACACCACACGACACCTAAGTCCTTTTTTCTCAAAAAAACCTTTTTTTTTCTATCACTGTGAACGAGCCCTTCTACCGCATTGCGTTGGTGTTAACCAGGCACCCGGGACTGTCCGGTCTTCAATAATACACGCTGGTCACCGGGTCCTCGAATGACCGAAAGTGAGGACACCCTATGAAGATTTGCATTTTGATCGGCACCTGAAGACTTAAGTAAATTGGTGCATCCTGTAAGGGGTTGTCGGGGATATCGGTGCTACAATAAGATGTTTTTTTAGAGAATGGGGTGGTGTTAGTAAGATGTGTTTTTGTGTAAGGACGAGTGTTTTTCATGAAAAACTATTTTTAACCGACTTCAAAAAAAGGAGGAGGTTCTCAATTCGTAGGGATATTTTTTTTTTATTATAATTTTTTTTTTTTTTTATCATCATTATTTTTTTTTATGTGTGTTCGCTGATTACTCGAAGACGCCTGGACCGATTTGGAATTTTTTTTTTTTGTTTGAAAGGGTATAGTTTCCAAGTGGTCCCATTGCCAGCATATCTTGATCTGGTGATGGAATATGAGGGAAATCGAGGGCAACCCTCAAATTTTATTGGCACAGGTAATGTTTTTAGTACATTTTTCAAAGCTACACCAGTATTTACGTCTGGCAGTAAAAAAATATGACTGAGCTGATGATGGAAGGTCAACTCCTTAATGCTTAGGAGTTAAAGCATAATTCTTTCAAAACTGAATGCACCTGCAGACTGGAAATTATAATTTCAGTAATTAGTGAGGCCTGCTGGTGATGGAAGGTCACCCTCATTATTAGACAAATGCTTTCAGTATAGCCCAAATTTGAAGTCGGTTTTTTTTTGTTTAAAATTATTTATTTTGGAATGAAGATGCATTATTTTATATCCTTTAATATAAATTTTAATAACATAGTTCTTTTTAATTGGCGAATCAATTTTTTTTAGATATCGAAACTAAACGTAAGTTTGACTTTAAAAAAATCGGTGTTAAACAATTTGGTCATTAAAAAAAAAGGGAGTAGTAGAGAGTTTTTTATCTAACTAGGTATTGTGTTTACCTCTGAAGTGTCACTTTTTTCCGTACCTACTTCAAGAAACAATCACAAAAAGCATACGTACTTTTACATTATTGTAATTTTAAGGACTCTTTTTCTCTCCCTTGAGTATTAAAAATAAAAAAATAAAGAATGATCACTGAAAATTATCATTGCTTTATTCAAAAGAGACATTTGTATTGGTTACACTATTTGTAATTCAAGAACGACTGAACCGATTTGACAGAAAATTGGTGAGAAGGTATAATTTTAAATAATCAGGAAACGGACATAGGATACTTTTATCCCGTTCCCATGGGACGTGACATAAAATGAGTATAACAAAACGGACAAAAACCTATATATACCGAACAAAGTTCGTCAGGTCAGCTAGTTCTCCGAAATCACAAGTCGACAAAAACGAGCTCATAAACAAAAGACTGCTCATAGCCCTTATAAACTTAACCAAAACTTAAACAAAGGAAGTATGTACTCCTAGTGAACTCCTAACCTTATTTACTTAAGCAGGGCACCGTCTTAGGGCCTTAATCACTCTCGTGTGCAAGTATTCGCTAATGGTTGCCTCGTTTTAAACCACTTTCTGTAAAGTTTGACAGTCTTCCCTTACCACGCGTTACTATATTTTCTCCAGACTCCCTCAGTCTGTCTTTGTCTGATAAAACTCGATAGAAAGAGAGAACAGAGGGAACGAAAGACGAAAGAACTGTGGAAGTGTTGCTTAGTGAAAATTTTAACACTCACCTTTCATAATAGTAAAACATTCAGATGCTCTCAAACGCTTTGCATTTTGTACGCGCTGCGGTTCGACCCGGTTTTGTATGGTCAAATATGTATGTCTTGAGTTGTAGAAGCTTCTTGGTAAGTATTGGAGGGCATTTTGGAATAAATTACATTCGTAAGGAACTATTGTTTTGTGTAATACGTACAAAGGACGTAACTTCGCTCTTGTACAGTCAACGCCCTGAAATAAGTTATCATTTATGCACCATGTCCCTTTGTATTTTTCAATCATCACTTATTTTCATGACGGTTACTGTAAAAATATAAGTTTTTTGTTATGTAACTTAGTGCCTATGCCTGAAAATGCAACCGTAATGAATGTGTGTTGTGTAAGCTTGTTTTTATATGCAATAAACAAGCTGCAGCCGATATTATGATCCATTCGTTTGCCAAATGGTCTCTTATGCATTTTCTTCACTTAATCATATTTATGTTTCAAGACTTTTAGAATTTGAGTGTAATTAACAGCGGTATCAATTTTACAATGAAGAAATTACAATATAGTACCTACATTAATGTGGGTAATTTTCTTATTACGTCTGAACATCGTAGGGCGATATAATGATTAGGGTTGAGAAAATAAACATTTATTGCAGCTAGGGCAGTGCAAAAATTCTCCCAAATTACGAAACAACCGCAAACACCTAAATCCAAATCCCATATCACCGTAAATTACAATTACGTCAGCCCCTTACAAGTAATTTGACGGGGGCTTGTAAAACTTTTATTATTGTGGAAATAAAATTTTGTTAACGGTGTCGCCGAGCGCGGGTGATGGGCCATTTAATACTGAAATAATGGTCTCCCAGCAACAGACAGACATCGAACTGCGGGTTGAGATGTGGGAAGGTAGGATGCGGTACATATCGCCGTGGTTTAAGTGTCACTGGCCATAGCCACAAACGCCACGAGAACCTATAGTCCAGTCATTATTGACATCCGAAATCGAAAATTTAACAATAATTCCAAAAGTTTTCAAACTTCGGTCTAGTGAATGGTACATTGAGACAACAATAAATCTCATTTTGCAACCTTGTCCGCAGTCCGGAACATTGTTAAAATTGCAATTTAATTAATTTTTGCTGTATGGTCGTGAAAAAAATTCCAAAAGTTCTGCAAAGTTGGAGTTGTGTTAAATATACTATTTTACATCACGTGTCAAATTTGCAACCAATTCAAGTGTACGGAACATTTTTTGTTATTAAAAATTAATGTTTTTCTTTATTAAATTGAAGGAAAACGTTCCAAAAGTTCTGCAAACTTGACACATACATCGGAAAAATATACCGAACGGTTGTATAAATTTGCAACCTTTTTGGTCGACCGGAACATGTTTATTTATAATTCGTTTTAAATTCGTGGTCATTTTTTGAGCAAGGCTGTCTCGGAAAAATTACAAAAGTTTTGAAACTTGGTTGCAAATTTCGAAAACATCTATTCTGATGCAATACTGGTATAATAAGGATATTGTAAAAACAATTTTTTGCAAATTTGTAAATGCATCAGAATAGATGTTTTCGAAGTTTGCAACCAAGTTTCAAAACTTTTGTAATTTTTCCGATGTATGTGTCAAGTTTGCAGAACTTTTGGAACGTTTTCCTTCAATTTAATAAAGAAAAACATTAATTTTTAATAACAAAAAATGTTCCGTACACTTGAATTGGTTGCAAATTTGACACGTGATGTAAAACAGTATATTTAACACAACTCCAACTTTGCAGAACTTTTGGATTTTTTTTCACGACCATACAGCAAAAATTAATTAAATTGCAATTTTAACAATGTTCCGGACTGCGGACAAGGTTGCAAAATGAGATTTATTGTTGTCTCAATGTACCATTCACTAGACCGAAGTTTGAAAACTTTTGTAATTATAGTGAATTGATTGTCTTGACTGACTGGACTACTAGACGCAGCTACAAAAGTAGTTGAAGCGCGCGACAGTCACTTGTTTAGTTCAGACAGCCGTTTAGTGGTCGGTGTGGGCCGGCAGAAGCGAGCTGCGAGGATTGTAGCGTGTGGCGGGCACAGCCGTCAATCGTGTGCGTCGTAATGTATAAAAATTACAGGAAATATGTCGGTGGCGGCCTTTTGTGACTGTGGCACTAGTGTGGGTAATCAGCGCATCGGGGGCAACGCGGTGCCATGAGTTCGTATACGGATTTCCTCACTTAGTCTTCTGATTTGACCGCGTAGAGACACCCCGAGCATAGCCTTGTCCATTGCTCGTCGAACGACTTTGAGCGTTGAGATGACGCCGATCGTGGAAGACCACGTTTCGGTGCCGTAAGTCATCACTGGTAACACCTACCACTACCAACTACCACTTACCCCACCAACCTACCGACTACCTGACTAATTCACGTTTCGTGGCCACTTCTAGCATATTTTCTAAGTTGTAATTTGGCAGATTTAAAAGAGAAAATTTACTACACTGTCGTCTAAAACATACCTAATGTAACCTATTTCCTTAGTCGCCTCTTACGAAACCCGCGGAAAAAAACCTTGAATATACCTACTTGTGTTAATTTTCACTAAAAAATAAACTTCCATAACCCTCTTTTTCAGTCGGTCTTTAAAAAAGCTAACTTAACACTAAAACTGCCGTATCTACATCCCAGCACTCCGCCAACCAGTCCCAAAGACGCTATTCGGTTCGCTTTATTGCGTAAAATACGTACCCGTAGCGGAACATATTCGAGAATTCTCTTTAATGCTCATCCGCAATGAGAAGCGCCAGTTAATGCCTTTATGATAGGCGCTAAAAAACATCTTAAATGGGTCTTACTGTGCTGTAATGACTTGTGAATGCTCGCCACTTCTCTTGATTACTTTTCCGGTGTCAGTGGAAACTAAGACGTTTGTTCAAAGTGTGGTAAGCTATAAAAAGTCCCTACATACGTCTGTGTTCCTAGTAAGTACTCCACGTTTTGTGGACACTTTTGGCACAATTTTTAGGTTTTAATTCAAGAGGTAAAATAGTGACAGGTTGCTAATGTGTCGCCTAAAATATAACTTACTTTATTTCCTTGGTCGCCTCTTACGACATTCATAGAAGAAATGTAATAAGAAATACACTACATTATGTAGCTACTTTTCTCTATACAGCCTCTGGCAATGTCAATAACTGCATTCAATATTTACAGAAAAAATATTAATAGAAACAATACAAAGATAAAATGAGTTGTCCCCAAATAAAGATTGAGACATGTGAAATGTCAACAATCACATTAAAAGTTTTCGAATCGAACTTCGAAGTGTTTTCGTATTTCGTCCCCAAAGAATAACTTCGGCCAGTATTATTTTTGCAAAGGAATTATTATTTATTGTTTCGTTGTCATCGGCAAAAAAACTCAATAACCACTTTAAAATAAAATTACAGCATGTCATAGAAAACCAAATATTGTTCAAATAACACGACACGTTCTATTTTTCGCGGTGACTGCAGTCTTCCGCATATTAAAAAAAAAAAACAGTTCAACCAGCCAGTATTTTTTATTTATTTTCTAGCTTCACAAATTACAAATTGCCAGTTAAATTTAAAACGTCCCGTTCCAATTTGAAATACTTGATTGATTACACGATTAGCGATTGGTTGACCGCCGGATCGGTAGTCATGGCAACCAGGCGACCTTTTCAAGTACTCGGCCACCTAACCTGGACCCCCGTCTTTACTATGCCAATCTCATTGTTTAATAACTTTTACAGTTCAATTCAAATTGGCCGTTAGGTGTTCAAGAGCAAGTTTGAATTTGCCGCCGCTGTGAGGTTTCTTGCTTTAGAATTAAGGATTATTTTTGCTTTTTTGATGGTGTTTAAATCTCGGGTTTTCTGCAAGTGGTGATTGGCTCGGTTGACAGTTAGGAAGATAAACGATGGCTGTCATTTGTCATTTGCGTCCCTTCGTGTTGACGTAGTGTGCACTCGGCCTATTAAATGCATTATGATGAGAAAATTCGGGCTTTGATTGATGATGAAGTATTGACTATCTTATAACTTTCTAGGGAATAATTACAGAAATATAAGTTGCACAGTTGAGTATCGTTTTCGGTCATCGATTAATCAGTGTGTAGTTGGGTTTATCTTTTTTCTCTTGTTAAATGACTCTATCGCAGTTTTAAAATAAAACATAAAGAAACTTTCCAATGTAAACAGTAAAAAATAAAAAAAATATTATCTTTGCAAAGACGTGAAACAAACCTTTCTAAGCTACCTAATTGTTCAGAGTAACCGAGATTTTTTTTACATTTTTAGTTTTATAAACATTTTTACAAACGCAATTTGACAGAAAAGTGTATTATTTAGGTACTTGCAAAAAACAGTATGCTTTATTAGTTTAGTCATACAGGGATAGTTGATAAATACGGAGCGTGGATAGGTGTTGGGTTAAGTACGTAAGTAAGTTTGTTACGACGAAAAAAAACATTAAAAAGACTTTTTATCGATTCCAGTAAATAATCGCCAAGGAGTAACCATTTATGGGTGAACTAGCTGTCCTCGCGACTCCGTCCGAGTGGAATAGTGACTAATTTTTCCCTTTTTTTTTTACATTGTCTCTTGTTTCTTCGCTTCCATCTGTCGCAGCGTGATGTTATATTATGATATAGTCTAAAGCTTTCCTTGATAAATGGTCTACCCAACATAAAAATAATTTTTAATTCGAACCAGTAGTTCCTGAGATTAGCGCGTACAAACAAACAAACACTTCAGCTTTATAATCCTTATCCTTACTATCCTTACTAATATTATAAGTCAGAAAGTCAGAAAGTGAGTTTGTTTGTTTGTTTGTTTGTTTGTTTGTTTGTTTGTTTGTTTGTTTGTTCCGCTTTCACGCCTTAACTACTGAACCGATTGCTTTGAAATTTTGCAGACATAAAGATAGAAGTCCGGATTAAATAATAGGGTACTTTTTATCCCGGAAAAAATTGATGTTCCCGAGGGAAAACAAAAATAGTTTGCTTGATAGATCGATATCAATCGATGATAGATCGATATCGATCGATGATCGATCGATATATGATAGATCGATGGCGCTGTGTGTCGTTTGAAACGAGAAGTTTTCTTATAGTTGTGCTTTATACCGCAATGTAACCGAGTTCCACGCGGGCGAAGCCGCGGGCGGAAAGCTAGTATTAAAATAAATATAGATATAGATTATTATAGGTAAAGTCTGTTGTGGCAAGATCCTCGAAGACCTTCAAAAAACGAAAATATAAGATCAGGTAATTCTCAGATCTTAGTATCATGGAATAGCACTACTAAATCAAAGCTGTCAGGGAATTAGGCCAAGGGATAAACAATTAATTAATTATGCTGTATTTCATCCAAATGGTGGGATTAATTGTAGTTCCTGAATTCTGTTACGTTATTGAATACTGTTTGCAACACTATTTGTTTTAATTCAGTTTTCATTAATGTATTCTGTGTTTGTGAATGGTTGGTGTTGATGGGCTTTTCAACTCTGATTTGTAGGATTTGTGAGTCAATCGTTTCTTAAAACACATACAGGTAGGCAGAGCACTCGAACCGTTACTACGGTAACATGACGGCCGGATAGCCCAGCGGTTAGAGAACCTGACTGTGAAGCTTAAGGTCCCGGGTTCGATCCCCAGTCGGGGCAGATGTTTGTATGATGAATACGAATGTTTGCTTTCGAGTCTTGGATGTTTATCTATATATAAGTAAGTTTATCCGTTGTCCAGTACCCATAACACAGGCATTAAATTGCCTACTTTAGGACTAGGTGATTGGTGTAAGAATTGTCCAGTGATATTTATTTAATGACTGTTTTACGAGGTAGGGAGAGGGGTAGTGACAGGTTGCTAGCCTGTCGCCTAATATAAAAGAACTTAATAAGTCTAATAACCTTTTAGTCGCCTACGACGACCTTCACAGAAGCAATTGTGTGGGGTTTTTAAATCCGACACCAGACTTACTAATTGTATGGTTGCGAAGCGTGAAAAACTTATAGTTTGGCAATGTAACGTTTCGTGTGCTCTGCCTACCCCATTAGGAAAAACAGGCGTGAGCGTGATGTATTTATATATAGAAAAAGGACTACAAGTCAATCCAAAGCCAAGTGTAGCTTAAAATAATTGATTTACCTCGAGCTATTTGACAGGAAAATTTTGTGTGAAATCCCACATACAACTGCAAAGGAATTCAACGTTGTGTGACCGCAATGAACACTCAATGGCCGTCTGCATCCATTCACTACCCACCAGCTTAGCAGGGTAAGGCGTGAGTCGAGTCGCTTGTCACTGTAATTGTAACTAGATAACCCAAAAAAATTACAGGTATTCTATCTAGCGCGTGTAGGCTTGTGTCCAGGGTTAAAAAAAATATCTGATTACTCCGTTCGTTAAATTATGGAAAAATATGACACGCATATTTTTTCTTTTATCAAATGACTAAACATCGACAAAGTTATAGATCATCAGACTTCCGGATTGGGGGCTCGTGACGACACGACTCGCTAAAAATTGTTCCGAGTCGTGACGTCTCGCGAAACTTTTAAGCGCTGTATTATCGTCATTTTTCGTTTATCAAATAAAAGAAAAAATATGTGCATGATAGTTTTTGGTAATCTACATTTAACATTAAACTCCCGTGAGACTCACTCATCTTATAAAACACGGATAACTCACGTTATAAATCGAGTTTAGCTCGATATGTTTCGGACTAATTCGTAGCCTCATCTAGGAGCCGCGGCAGCTGCTGCTGCCAAACGCGAACTGCGCGCCTCGGCTCTCTTCGCGCGACTCAAATCTTCTTCGGCGACTTCAAATCTATTGTTGCACAAAGTCTAAAGCAACCTACATCGTTATCCCAGGACGATTAAAACACCCATAGAACTAAATTTCAAATTTAAACCTTCGTCATTTATAATGAATTGCTTTTCGTAATCGTTGGGTACATTACTCCTAATACCCCAAGCTTCTTTAATTAGACTAATCCTCTTAGAGGATCTAGCATTTTATCAGAGAGATTAAAATAACCAAGTTTTATCTAAATAGCCTTAGGTACTTTGAACGAAAATATTAAAATCTCTTTAGTTTCGTCGATTAATGAGTTTTAAATCAGTAGTGAATTGGTTTTTTTTTTTTGGGGTTCGTACTCCATCAATTTCATTCTGATTGAAAATAAGCATACGAATTCAGACGTGACACCATTTCAATTTCATGTAAAGTATCATTAGGTTCGTCCATTTTTCTTCAAGAATTACGTCGCACTTTCTGTGGATGTCATAAGGGGCGAATAAGGAATAGAAATGAAATGGTTAAGGATTTGTCAATATCACATTTCGTCGACTCGGTCTATGCACATTGGGAAAACAGGCGTGAATTCTATGTATGTTTGTTCAAGCCTCTCTTTGAAGAGGAATTTTGAAAGGCCAACCTATCAACGTCCACCTGGCCATATACACCCTTTTTACTGCTTGATTCCCAATTTTTCCAAAGCCGAAGTCCAGACGATTTGATATCTCATCATCCAGCCCATATACGTCCCACTGCAGGGCACAGGCCTCCTCTCAGTATGAGAGGGCTTGGGCTATAGTTCCCACGCGGGCCCAGTGCGGATTGGGAACGTCACACACAACATTGAATTGCTTCGTCGCTGTATGCAGGTTTCCTCACGATGTTTTCCTTCACCGAATAGCTCGTGGTAAATATCAAATTCGATATCGCACATAAATTCCGAAAAATTCAGAGGTGCGAGCCCGGGGTTTGAACCCACGACCCTCTGCTTCAAAGGCCACAGGTCGAACCGCTGGGCTACCACGGCTTTTTTTCTATATCTACAAACATCGTACTATATAAATACATCACGCCTGTATTCTCAAATGGAGTACGCAGAGCATACGAAACATTATTATAGTCAATGCCATGACGATTTCCTCTTCCACTTCTAGCATATTGTAGGTTAAAGTTAATATATACAAAAGTGACGGGATGAGTCTGTTTACCTTATTTACCTTGTCGCCTCTTACGGCATACAAAAAAGAAATGGAGAAGTGTTATTTAAACCCAATATCACACGATTTTGATATCTCTGGTGCAAGATTTATACCTCGGATATCAGACCGATTGCCCTTTTCTTTCCACACAGAAAGCTCCAGCTGTCGTTTTTTCTCTAAATGTAAGTATCTTCTACAATGACCTGCAACGTGCCCAGGCATGTATTTATGTACATTTTTTAGGGTTCCGTAGCCAAATGGCAAAAAAAACGGAACCCTTATAGATTCGTCATGTCTGTCCGTCTGTCCGTATGTCACAGCTACTTTTTTCAGAAACTATGAGAACTATACTAATAAAACTTGGTGAGTAGATGTGTTCTGTGAACCGCATTAAGATTATGACACAAAATTAAAAAAAAAGCAATAATTTTTTAGGGTTCCCCATACATGGAACTGAAACTCATTTTTTTTTTTTCATCCAACCCATACGTGTGGGGTATCTATGGATAGCTCTTTAAAAATGATATTGAGGTTTCTAACATCATACTTTTCTAAAGTGAATAGTTTGTGCGACAGATGCTTCCAAAGTTGAAAAAGTTGTGTCCCCCCCCTCTAACTTCTAAAATAAAAGAGTGATAAATCTAAAAAATATATATGATGTACATTACCATAAAAACTATCAAAGAAAATTGGTTTGAACAAAATCTATCAAGTAGTTTTTTTTTTATTAAATAAAGTTAAAATTTATCATTAGTTCGAAAATCTGTCACTAGATGGCGTTGTAATCGGTTTGTACGGAACCCTCAGTGCGGGAGTCCGACTCGCACTTGGCCGGGTTTTTTTATTGTAAACGAAAGTAAACATCATTAGTTACGAATAAAATACGAGTACAGGCAAGTCTTACAAATGAATAAGAATTCCAAAAATATCACCAGTACAATAAGTCGTACCAATTAGCTGCGTCAAGATTTTCACGGAAACGATCTTCGATAAAATTCATTTCGACGAACCGAATATTCTGCGAACTTCACACCCTTAGACCTTTGGGAGCCTTTCAAAAGCCACTTATATCGACCGCCTACTTAACACGTACCTCATTTGATGCCAACCAACACGAGTTTTAAATTGGCTTATTAATAATTTCCGGGCAGAAATTTAACGTCAGTTAACGTCATGAAGTTTGACGGCTTTAATGCAGATTTCCGCATTCATTAATTTTACCGTAGTTATTGTCAACGGTTATAGACTTATTTCGTTGGAAGGGTAAAGATAGCCAGTATTAGTTATGTTCTTCTTCCATCCAGGATTGAATTAAGAACAATCTAGAATAGAAATCAAATGCAATGTGGTGCGAGTTACGATAAAACTTCTCTATTTCTTACGTGAATGTCTTAAGAGGCGCTAAGAATAGGTTTAGTTAAGCTTTGGAAAACATGCTGCCTCTCACTATTATAACATTTTCATCTGTTTTTAAACCTAAAATTATGCTAGAAGTGAGTACGAAAATCGTGGTTTTGTCATGGTCACATTTTGTGTGATCTACCTACCCCATTTGGAAATATAGGCATGATTGTTTATAAAGAAATCAAAATGAACCAAGAAAAATGTGCAATGTCAGGAATTAAGGAATTACATTTCGTAGAGACCTATTTCCCTTCTGGTTGCCCGATCGTCTTTTGTTTGCAACTGGTGTAAAGTCCCAATTTAAGCGCTTGATGCGACAAAATCACTGCTGATTGCGATACATTGCGTCGCCATTAGGTTACAAGCATTCAGTGAATCTACTGGAAGCAGCAATGGATAGCTGAAAACATTTTTGTACCATGTCACGAAAATAGGAAGCTGTGTCGTGGTTGTTACACGAATGCTCCTGAAATCCTGCTTATACCGGAAGCGAGATGGGATTTAGCTTATAATACCTTGTTATTGAATAAATAAGTACTTTAGGGCAAGAGTAAATCTGGTGAATGATGAATGCCTTCAGCCAACGCTTTTCATGTACACCGAACTCTTTTACGGTATAAAACATATTAGATTATTGGAATCTGATGTGATAAAGCGCTATAACGGTGTATTACATTGCAAAATAGTCTTAAGATTAATTCTGTGAGTTTAATTATACATTAAACTACCGTGAGACTCACTCAACTCCAACTGTGAGTCTAAATTACAAATTTGAAAATATATCGAGATTGACTCGACACGAATGCTTGACCCATCTTTGGCAGAAACGCGCTACAGTGTCAACTGTGACTGCTTGACGCAACAAACTCAACTACTTTGTTTAGACTTTAATAAATACATTATGCTGTTTTAAACTTTTGTGATTTTCACTCATATTTATGTACACGTGGGACTTAATCACGGTTCTTTTAATTACCTTTAAGTCAACTCGTGACCACGGTCACCATAACGCGGCCGGAACGTCGAGAGGTAATTAAAAATACCGTGATTAAGTCCCGCGTATACATAAATATGAATAAATACGTAGTTTTGGATATATGACTGAAAAATGGATTGTGTTTTGTGTATATAATGTAAGTTTTAATAGTTAGAAGCACGAAAGAAAAATCGACAATTCCAAAAGTAAGGACTTAATATCTTAGTAGCAAGAAACTGAACAAAACTTTAAATCAAAATGCTGTAGCGGAGCATAAATCCACAAACATATTTTACAGCAATGGCCGCCTATCGGTTGCAACTCGTTCCAAATTCAAAATCCAATCTTTACACAATCACAAGCAAATCTCCTGAGACTCGTTTCGATACTGGCTCGTTACAAAATTCATCAAAGCGCCGACAACTTATAAACTCACTACTACATTATTCTGTACCTTCATAAACTGCTTCAAGATTCTTAGAGCGCTGTACAACGAAAATTTCTCACAAATTTTACGAGCTAACTGCAAACCGATGTGTACTTTACACGGGTAATTATAGAGACCTTTTTGCCGGGCTCGATGCGGTCGGACCTGATCGATGCAGCTATGCATTCGTCTCGAGTACCTCAATTTGGTATATTTCTTCGACAGCTCCGGTTACTGAAACTTGGTTATTCGAGCTTATTAGATTGGCAGAAACTCGCTTTAGAGCAGGTAAGTGCCTGTTAAATGCACCATGCCTGTGAATAGCTACTTCAATTAAAAAGGTTGCTTCAATAGAATCTGTTTTCTGTTTCGAGTAGAAAATCTAGTCTAAAGCTGATAGAATTGAGAGAACAAGTTGTTGAACGTATTTAACGCTGGCCATCAACAGTTTTGTAATAGCTATTCATCTATATTATCTATATTATTAAATGCTTCTTTATTTTAAGAGGGAAAAGCAATAAATGACACTACATAAGGAAACTTGTATCCGACAGTGTTTCATTATGTTTACTTTATAAAATCGGTATACTTAAATATAAAACGGGTGTTAGAAAGGAGAATCGGTCGCTGCGACGCCGATGTGTGATTGTTTGTGGCGGCATTCGCGTTTGCCGTCATCTACCCGATCTTCGTACGAGTATTTTAATGTATTATAATAAACAGTCGCTCAACGTAACTTTATCTACATTAAACGCTGGGATTAGACACGCCGGTCACTAGTATTGGTTCGCGGAAGTTTGATTTTTTCGCGCCGCGTCGAACCGCGTCGCTTCGCTTTGCGTTCGCAAGAATAAGACACAATAATAGCCAAACATTTAAACAACAAACCTTAAGCTTCTTACGTAACTTAGAACATGTGAAGCGTAGTTCTCGATATAATACACTCTGAAACTTTCACACAACATCAAGTAACAATTTACAACGCAATATTAGGTATAATCAGTTGCATACATAAACAAATGTACACGTGAACTTAGTTAATATTAAGTGAAGACGTTATTATATAACGTCCTTAGTGGTTTGCGGTTAGTGCTGTTAGTGATACGCGAGCATAAATTAGGTGGTGGTTATTGTTGTCGATGGATAATTATATGTGATTAATTTTCTGTGTGGTGTGTTCAGAATAACACCTCTGCATTTATTCTTTAGATGTCGTAAGAAGCGACTAATGAAATAGGTTAATGTACATTTTTGACAACAGTTTAGCAACCTGTCACTACTATACCTCTTTCATTTGTTTTTAACCCTAAAACTATGCTAGAAGTAGCTACAAATCATGCAACAGACATGGTTATAACATGGTTACAAAATATACATTTTAGGCATGATTATTATGTAGGTATGAAAAATGTGTACAAGAATGAATTCAGCTACTTTGTTAAAAAATTTAAGTCAATGCACTCAGTTTAACAAAGTAAACCTTTTTTTCGGTAAAAACCAAAGATACACTTTGTCTTAGAAGTAAAATTTTTATTCCAAAGTATAAAAACACTTCATACACTTTACTATCGCCATTAAGTTCGGGATAAAAAGGCGTATGGCAGGCGCCAGTCGCATAGGTTTGGGAACAACCTTCTTTTGCATACATACAAAAATACATACATACATAAAATCGCTCCTGTGCCCCGAAATAAGGTTCAAAAAACTAGACATAGACTATAACTATTTCACATTTGTAGTAGGTATATTTTTAGTAACAGCATATTTTTTGGTTATAAGACGTCACTAGATGCAATAGTGATAGCTTGGTAGTCTATCGCCTAAAATGTAATTGTCCTAATTAATTTCCTTAGCTGCCTGTCTATGGATATCCACGAAAGAAATGGAGAAAGTGTTATTCTAAGTCCGACATCACAGTCATGAGGTCTTATGTAATTGTTATTTTTGTTGTTTGTTTTTCTGAAACTACATTTTTTACAAATTCTAATCACAATCTAATGTGTTTCAGTGCTTTATAAAAACCATCTCAATTTCTTATCCTTACTATCCAAATTCATAAACCAACCTTCAATATTTCCAGTGGCAACCTGAATCTACCTAAAAAACTCGCGCCATATTTTTTTGATATTCACTAATCAATCCAGAAACGTTGTATTTTATGCTCCCGTAAAATGTTCCATAAATCAGGCTGCAGAAATTGCTCCGGCAAACATCACTTAGTATTCTAGAGGGATATTTCCCTATAAAACTTTGAAAATTCTTTTAATGAGGCGTAATTTATGGGTGCTTGCCTCTCATTCTGTAGAGGGAATCCTACCGTAACGACGATAATACCTGGTAGAATGTTCGAGCGTTTCAATCACCGTCTTTGCCTTCAACACATTTCTTGAGAAATTCATAAGTTAAGTGCGTCATTATAGTATGCATGTCATATTCATTTCATACGCACGTTATATGGCATACTTATTTTAGCAATCTTATAAGAAAAACTGGTAAAAAGTGTTGAGGAAAATGAGAGCGGTTGAAACGCCCGAATTTTTTCCACCCGTGAAATTGTGAAGTTCTATTCATCAAAATATTCTAGCGAGCGATTTTTCTTGAGGCTTGTACCTACCTAATAACTCCGTATTTTTTATTTATTGAGTTTCTCGAGGTAAGTCATTTGATATTTAGTATTTTCTATGCATATTGGAAATATTTTTGAACGTTTCGCGACAGCCATACTAGTTACATATTAGTAGGTACCTACATATTAGTTTAGAATATTGTGCATAATGTAAATTCGTTTTTAAATTATTATGGAATTAAGAAAATTATCCATCGATAATAAATTGCCGCATCATCTTTAAAAAATATACAATCCTTCTGTCTTAATGTATGATGGACTCCAACGTAGTAGCTCTTAAAATACCTATATATATTATATGTAAAATTTAAGTAAATCTTTTTTACAAAAACGAATCTTCTAAAGTAGCAAAATAATTTTGATTAACAGTACAATCATATACGGAATTTATAACACATTCAAAAATATAAAGAAAATGTTGAAGAACATTTATACTTTCTTAAATAAGTTTTATTAAGCTGCACTTAGTTTACACAACTTCTTAAGCTCATAAAAATAGAAAAACCTTTATAATGAGCCCTAATTTTATACCAGTACTTAAGCAGTTGCAAGCCCTAGGGAGTTATTAAATGCTTTACAGCTTTGGAAACAACTTGGACCACAATGTTGACTACAATTTTCTTTTATTGCTCTCAGAATACTTTGCGGGGAAAATAAAGAGCAAACGGAAATTGGTTCTGTATTTATTTTTAAGTCTTAGTGCTGAAGGGTAGTTTTAGTACGGCGAGAATATTTATGTGTTACTCCTGAAGTTGCAATCTGTCGTGCTTTGCTAGGCATTTTTTACTATTTTGTAACAGCGTGAAAATAACGTGTAAACCATTCGGAAAAGTCGTTCAACATGATAGAAGAACAACGTCTAAGTAAATCTGTTCTGTAGTTTTTGAACTTAGGGGCAGCGCAGACGACAGACTTTTGTGCGATCGAGTCTGCGGCGCAATAAAAACTCTGAATGGAAACTCTCTGCGCGCCATTCAGAGTTTTTATTGCGCCGCAGACTCGATCGCACAAAAGTCTGTAGTCCGCGCTGCCCCTTACGGCGTCCTTTGTTTTTAGGAATCTAAAATTGGGCTAAAATTAGTAACGCAACGTGTATAATTTTGGTTTGATCTTTGTAACGCTACAGGCGTGACGTTTATATTACGTTACATGGATACATCACGCCAGTATTCCCACATGGGGTAGGCAGAGCCAACAAAACATTACATAGTCAAAACCAATTTTACGTTTCGTGGCCACTTTTCACATAATTTTTGGTTGAAACATTGATGAAAGAGCTATTTAAACTGTTGCTCTAATCGTGCATTTGCATGTATAATAATTATTTCCGGACTGTGACCCGTAGAATCTTATTCGTCACAGTGACAAGCCGATTTTTAAATAGGCTAATAAACGGCCTTAGCTGAAACTACTATATTGCCGATCTCATTTAAATAAGAAAGAGCGATTTAATTATGAAGAATTATAATAACAATGCGTGTCAATCTAAATGCAAGCGGGGCACGGCACGGCCCAGAAACACTACGCGTTGTAGTCAGTTTCACTTGAAGGGGCACCGGGCTGTGAAACATGGGGTTTATTTTAAACAAACTTAATATATATAGTACTTAGAATAATTTGTTTGCGAATTGAAGTATAATTACCAGTGATCGGATCTAGGATGCAATTTGGGGTGAACGACCTCAAACATTATGCTTATCGTGGATGTGCCTCGGGATTCCCCGGATTTTGGATAGTGGGCTATTGCAAATAATAAGTTTTTGGAGGATTACACTAAATAAACAAAATGAAAATGTTTGTTGTAAAAATACATTTCTTATTTTCCTATCAACATAAATCTTTTGTATCCATAAACGAGTTACTACTTTCTGAAACAAATGAAACAAACAAGGATACATACAAAATTAGATACAATTTTGTAATGATACTAAAATAACAAAAAAAGTCGCGGGGTTGTAAGTCATATCCATTTTAATATTATGGACTTAAACCCCGGGAAATTGCATCCTAGATCCGATCACTGATAATTACTATAATTATAATATTCGCAGACAAAGACAGGTTAAGAGGACAGAAATAGGTTAAATAATGTGGTGAAGATATCAGGTTGATTATGCAGGTAAATTGACCATAAATATTTTAACCGGTGATCGGGTATACGCATCTGAAAACCCTTGTAAAATATTTCCTGAAAATTTTCATTAGTGACCTTGTGGGAGAGAAACGTTTCTTCGCTTTTCAGGGCAATGCCCCCTGTGTTACCGAGTTTACTTTATACGCCTCTGCAAGTCCCGTTTTAGCTGCCGCGCAACTGCAGCCGTGATCGTTATTCCTGCTTGACGTTGCTATTGTAGGCGGTTGTCTAAGAGCCGGGGTACAAAAAGACATTTCATAATTTGAATTTTACTTTTGGAGTCACTTTTTTAAATAAAAACGGCTTGAGAGTCTGAGAAATGACTTAAAAATTACAAATTAAAATCACAAAACGGTATCGGTTCCTGTTTGTAAGCTCACTTTTATTTTAAGTGTTAATGGAAAACATTATAATTAAAAAATCAAATTATTTCTTATTGTTCTTGGGGTATTAAGGTTCACTTTGGTTTACAGGTGATTTTCAAGCAAAACGCGTCTGGTATCTTTATTCGGTTTATTACAACTAAACTTTGTGGGTAACACGTTTGTACATATACCATAGGGACGAAATTCGACAAAACACTTATTCTTATTATCAATAAACTATTTCCCTTTTTTTCAGGAACTTTCAGTGCACGTGGTTCCCAATACGGCGACATATTTCAGAGTAATGAATTGCTTCCGCCGCTGAAAGGTGGCACCGAAAAATGCGAAGTCACAGCGCTGTGTGAAGTGCGAACAACCTACAAAGTGACACGAAGCCAATCAACTATGCTAGCCAAGTAACCGTATTTAAATAAGGAACTAACGTAATGAAAACTCCCAGTAAACTATATTTTAACAACTATATTTTTAACGTAAGTAACTTTATTTTTATTGTCCGGGGATGTCGTAAGAGGCGACCAAGGAAATAGGTTGAGGTATATTTTTGGGGACAGGCTAGCAATTTGTCCCTATTTTACCTGCCAACACAAAACCTTGAAAATATGCTAGAAGTGATCACGAAACGTGAAATTTTCATTGTTTGTCTATGGAGCTCTTCGTGTAGAGCAGAGCGCCTACCCCATTTAGAAATACAGGCGTGATATTATGTATACTTATGTATAGTTTTAAGCTAAAAATTTCAACTTTAAACATAAAATTACCGTTTGACTCACTTGTAGTGAAATAACAAGCATAAACAAGGTCCGTAGTCTTTTCTAGCATATTTCTAAGGTTTTAAATTAAGAAGTACATACATACATACATACATATTCTCACGCCTGTATTCCCAAGAGGGGTAGGCAGAGCACATGAATTCAAAAATCCAGTGCCACGTTTAGCAATTTCAGGGTAACCAGATGGTTAAACGTGATATTGCAGTGACAGGTTGCTAGCCCATCGCCCACAATACACTAACCCTTTCCCAGAGTCGACTCTTACGACACCCACGGGAAGAAAGGGGGAGGTGCTATTCTAACCCGGCACCACACGGCATAATTAAGAAGTACTACTTAATATATTAATAATTTGCTGACTTGTCGCCTGAAATATACCTTTATCTATTTCCTTCGTCGCTTCTTATGACATCCAGAGAAGAAATAATGTTATTCTAAGCCCACTAAGGTAAATGTACCAATGCTCGACGTCTCCACGCCTAGGAGATGACACCCATCTGTCACCTGTTTTACTATGACATAAATGTTACAAGTGCAAAGGTATTCGGTCAGTGTCGAGCACAGAGACGTTTACTTTACATAGGTTCCGACTGTGCAGTTGTTATAAAAAGGAGTGTAAGCCTAGGAAGGCACCTGTTTTAAAATCACATTTGTTTTGAAATTAGTTTCTATAGATAAACAATGACATTATCATCACATTCAACGCCATGGACATTGACATGGCACATGATGTATTGTATCGTCCCTGACAACATTTGAAATTTCCGGTACCGACGTGTCAGTTGGTAGTCAGCCGTATGTCTACATAATGTTAGTATGTTTCTTTTAAACGATGAAATTGTAATGCGTTTTTTTCTGTTATAGCTTTATTAGACTTGACTACCTGTAATCTTGTGACGTCTCTATACCGATAGTCACAGGTATAAATTATCTCTGAAAACTCGCTGTGCTAAACCACCGTACTACTTTTTTAATAAATTTAGCACGCATAAGGGTGGGTAGAGGACACAAAACGCTCTTTAACCTCCTGACGACCAGCGTCAAATTATGTGCAGTTCAAAACAGACTCTTAATGTCAATAGACAAAGTTACTCGTACAAATAACTTTTATTTTATGTACTATGTATACCACGCCAGTCGTCTAGAGGATAAACAATAAGGGTCAATTCCCACCAAAAGAGCAGCGCAGCGCGGCGTAGCGCAGCGACCCGCTCCGTGGAATGAGAATTTCAACTTTATTTTCATTACAATAAGATAAGACTTATTATCGCATGAGAAACTCTAACGATGCGGGCGCATGCCCGCGTATCCATGGTAATAACAACGCATTCCATAAACGAAGCCGTGCGACTGCGCGAGCCTTCGCAGGAATGTCCGAGGATGCTCGAGCAGTCGCGACGGCCGCTGTCAATACATATGTCAATATGTCAATAATTATGTAAATTCCAGCGACTTCCTACGCATTCCAGCGGCTTCTCGATCAGTCGCAGGAATCGTCGCGCATTCTCCACGGAGCGGGTCGCTGCGCTACGCCGCGCTGCGCTGCTCTTTTGGTGGGAATTGACCCTAACATGACTTTCAGGATAATTTTAGGTTTTATAAACTGATGAAAAAGGGTGACTTGACTGGTTGCTAGCCTGTCGCCTAAAGCCTACCGAAACCTATTTCCTCAGTCACCTCTCTCGACATCCACGGAAGAAATGGAGTGGTGTCATTTTAAACCCAACACCACACAGAAATAGAAGTTGAAAAGGATGCCAATTATTGCCTGTCACACATTTCAGACGTCTACCTACAACATGGACAGACGACTTAATAAAGGTCACCGGAAAACGCTGGATGCGGGTCGCTTCCAACAGGTACTTATTGAAGTCTTAAGCAATGGACGTCTTATGGCTGAAATGGACTTGATTTCTAACATGTAAAAATACACATTGATAGTCTGACATTGACCATGGTGTTTGGAGAAAATTTAGTATCTGAATCAACAGTTGAAAACAATTTCCTAATCAGATAAGCACCAGTCTTCATTTACCAATTTAACTCGGCAGTTTTATGTCACTTTCCTTCCAAAAATAATGCAAAATAGTGAAAATATGCAACATTAAAGGTGTTTTCGGTAAATGTGCAATAGCCCTTGAAATATGCTAAATATGCAAATATCCAATTGTATATATTCCGGTCTCCAAAGTTAACATATTTCAGCGAAAGATGACCCTTCTGCAGGTACACTACCTATTCTGTGGTAGCCATTGCAAAAAACTAGACCAACTTTGCCCAAGAACTTGGATCTCACACTACGTCCCCAGCGGCCAGTAATGTAAGTCTTACTTAGCAGCCGCACCGAAATAGTTTCGCGAGGTGACACGCCCTCATTCCTGTTATAGAACATAGAACTCTGTAGTTTTTGTTTAATGGTCTGTCTTATACTCGTACTACCATTGTCATGAGTTTTAGTAACCGCCTTTAATTTACAATAGTTAGAAATTTCGAGTGATGACACTGTTGAGTACATTTTAGGCCTAGATGCGACGTCACAAACTCCCGGAGTTTGATGACCTGTACCTATTTCGATTTTTAATACAATACAGTCACGCCTGTATTACCGAATGGCTAGAAAGAGTATACAAAACGTTACATTAGACAAGCAATGCCCCTTTCACGTTCTGTCGCCCTGTTCAGCATAATTTTAGGTTTAATAATCAGATGGAAGAGGTAGTATAATATTGAGAGCTTCTAGTCTGTTGCCTAAAGCATACCTAAACCTATTTCCTTAGCCTCTTCTTATGACATTCATGGAAGAAATGGAGAGGTATTATTCTGAGCCCGACACCACGCGGGCTATTTAACGGCTCAATTTAAAAAGTGTTTTAGTACAGAGGTGATGAGTGTTTGTTAATATAATATAATTTACTCTAGCATTATGTCATTCTCATTCATGTGAAATAATTATTAACTTGCGAGTTGATAGTGAGTTACTGAAAGACTTAATTTTACTCTCGTTTGGTTGATTCAAATCCTAAGAGAATGACATACTTTTACGCAATTGTCATCGTCATCCCTATATACATATATAAAATCACGCCTGTATTCCCTAATGGGGTAGGCAGAGCACATGAAACGTGACATAGACAGAACCATGATAATAACCATTGTCACGTTTCACAGCTACTTTTAAATAGCATAATTTTAGGTTTGGAAGAAGGGAAAGAGGTATAATAGTGACAGGTTGCTAGCCTATCGCCCTGAGCAAACCCAAACTTTCCTTAGTCGCCTCTTACGACATCCACGGAAGAAATAGAGAGGTGTTATTCCACCACCACACGTCCTATCACCGTCTAAAATCCCATAAAACATTGAAAACTCGTTTTTCACCGTATTATTAAAACAACGATGCTTCACATTTGTAATGGCGTGACCACACGACGCAGGCCACTATCGTGTTTGAACCCATTCTAACATACACTAATGATTTGTGTCGAGCGCTTTATCAAAATGTCTAATTACTCGGTGTGCGACATGCCTTTGTTTCCAACAAATAATGAAAAACTTACTAAATCGCTGCAATAACTCGAGCTTTCCAAGTTTACGTGGCTCCAAAGTTCAATATATCTACGGTCTAGCTTACTACGAAACTAATTATGATTGTACTAGCTTTTGCCCGCGGCTACGCTCGCGTTAAATTCGGGGTAACACAGAAGAGATCTTGTTAGCCACAGCCCGCATGCCAATTTATGGCTTTTTACGTTGAAAATTGCGGAATCCTACTACTTTTCCTATCGTCATATTTTGGAAAATTAAAAAAAAGTCTTTATAAATTGTAGCCTATATTAAGCTATTCTGATGTATAAGCTACATTACTGTAAAGTTTCATTAAAATTAAGTTTCATTCAATTTTAAAACGAGGTGATGGTTTTAAGCTTTCGTCTCCATGGAATCCGGTTACTAAAAGTGTCAGCCTAGAGATGACCATTTGGAGAGAGCATCTGACATTGTTAATGTTGTGTGTCCGTGTAAATAGGGTGACGGTAGATTATTATTAAAACGCAGGTAGTTTGAGGAGCCGGTACTGGTAGAAATAAAGAGCGAGTAGTTCGAAGAACCCGTACTGCAAAACAAATGTCATGCTCTGCTTCAGTCAACTCGTGACCACGGTCGCTGTAACGCGGCCGAAAGGTCGAGAGATAATTAAATCAAAGCGCGATTAAGTCCCGCGTATATACAACGTGTTACAAAAATATGAGGCATGCAGAACGGGGGTTAAATAGCCCGTTATAAGTAGTCAATTTACAACATTTTTTGTAACACGTGACAATAAATATGAGTGAGAATCACAAAATTTTATAAGATTATAATATTTTTTATGTATATGTGTGAATTTTATAACAAAATCTAGTTAATATATTCGGTCCCATTATATTTTACTATTTCATTGAGTTTTGGTTTGGCATTCGACCGTCTGAATGTAATAAATATCCGCTCAGGCTCTTGTTTACTTCATTGTTATTGTTTTCAAATGTTTCCTTATTAAATGTAATCACATAAACGATCACCGTTTATGGATAATTTAGAACATTTATTAATCTTAATACGCAATCGCTGAATAAATAGAGTCTTCCGATTATAAAAGAGTTGTGATATAATCCGCGCACTCAACTCATGAGCGTCTTTTAAATTAGGGATTGTTTAATTATTGAGTGTTGTTAGTTGTACATATGAATTGAGAATTAAGAGAGAATAGAGTCTGGAAATATTGCTTCTGATTAGAAAAGTCAACGGAAAGAAGACAAAACACACTCTATTTTCACATGTTTTGTCAATCGCTTGAAGGTTAGCAGGAAGAGATCCCTTAAGGGATATGTTCGCCTTTGTACTTGTGTTCCGTTTTGTTTGTTATTTTGTCATGTTTATTCTGTACAATAAAGACTTACATACATACAAAAGACAGGAACTGAACTTGCTGGTTTACCAGTACCATTACCGTCTCAAACGATTTGCATGGAGACTTTTACGGCGCCGCTACTGATCATTTCTGGAAGTAAAATTCTTTATAAGAATCGTTTACAAAGTAAACTATGCACCGACGCTAGCAATGACAGACACTGTATACTCTTTTTTAGAAAATAATGCAATTATTGGTAGGACCAAACGAGTATTTTTGAGTTATCTTTGTTGCAATAATATTTTGCATTTCAAGGCAAAACTGAACAACAATTCAAGTGTCGATGTATTTTATTGCCACTGATTCTACAGTCTGCAACAGACTTTGAGGCCAAAGACAATGACAAGTTAAACTATTGATCAGTCAAAACGCGCTACATTGGTATTAATTACCATGCTTCTGATTGGCTGCTGACGCTGTGACGCACACTTTTCTCGAACGCAGTGCAACTATTGGTCGGACGAAACGAGTTTACTCGCGTTAACATGCTGCGATACATTGATATCGATTTCCAAGTTTCTGATTGGCTGCTGATGCTGTGCCACACACTCTTTTCCCGAACGCAGTGCAACTATTGGTCGGACGAAACGAGTTTACTCGCGTTAACAAGCTGCGTTAGATCGGACGTGATTTCGCGCACGCCATCTGATTTATTTGTGTTAAGGTGGAACTTCATTCCGCCGACCTATTTCAGATTGCTTATTGCGCGCATTCGCTTTTTGTTGACGCTACGTGAGATTTATATGTTAATATTATCGTACACTTGTTTTGACTAATGTGGATGAAGCGAAAGAGGTATGTCAGGATAGTAACAAGTGGAAATGGTCTCTGCCTACCCCTGTGGGAAAGAGGCGTGACAGTATGAATGTATGTATGTACTATCGAACCAACTGATTCCTGATCCACTGCAGAACGTTGTCACAATAAACGTAATAAAGATTTCCTTTTTCAAGCAATGTAATGTCACTATGACGTTCACTGTTAATAGGTTCTATTGTGGGTCAGGAATCAATTGGTTCGATGGTACACTTTTGTTTTACTTAGGTTTCGAGATCTTTAATGCCAAGAAATTGGTGTACAAGGGACGCAGTATTATTATGCTATGGACAAATATTGAAACCAGCGGATAACTCACGTCTTAAATCGAGTTTAGCTCGACATGTTTCGGGCAAATATGTAGCCCTTTAACTAAGAGCCACATCTCATAGTATTTTTCACAGTACTTTCATGTGGACAATTATTCAAATTGAGGCTGCAGGTACGCGTTTAAAGCACGTACAAAGGTGTGGTGGAGGGATATAGGAGCTGATCAAAACGTAGAAGCTACCTACGAGCGCCTACAACGCGTCTGTATCGCTGTAGATGCGTGTTTCACGATCACCCTGTGTGCTTAGGATTGCAAGGTTGCGTTCGCATCTCGTTTGAAGCACATAATAAAAATGTCCAAGTCATGAATAATAGTAAGACGCAATGCACAAGCATAAACACGTTTTTCATAGCTGTCATCTCGATCCGGAAAAAAACCGTCCGGATGAAGAAAAGCAAAATGTCGGAAGATAAAATTACTAGAGCACAAACTATTATAGACATTACATGGCGCACCATATCGGACCGTAATAGCTCGGACTGCCGTTCAGTAAAATTCATTGTAGTGTTCAATCGCCCTAACGTCTCAAGTTGCAGTAATTGTACCCGCTACCTTACCCTCCGCTAACCGAACTGGTGTCACGGTAAATATAGTGACTAGGATAGAGAAAAGTGTGTTTATTGATTTGGTCATGTAGAGAGGATGGACGCAAGAAGATTTACTAAAAATATTTTATATGGGGAGTGTTGATGAGCTTGTTGAGATTGGAAGGCCTAGACTGACGTTCCGTGACCGAATTGAGGACGTTTTAGAAAAGGGTCCTGTCAAGAATACCTAAATCTGACGGGCAACATGAAGAGATTAATGAATGTGGATGAATGAAGCAAAAGAAGTTAGTCAACTTTGTAGAAATTAGAACAAAGTAGACTATTTCTAACACTGTAGGAAAGATAGGAAAGAGGCGAGACGGTTATGTCGGACTGTCACCTTAGCACGACAGGGCGCGACTAGAGATACGCGCGAGATAGACTGTACTTGTCACTGTGTTACTAGAGACATCAGAAAGTGACGGGTAGACTATCCCGCGCGCGACGCGACTAGAGCGTGTTGTCGTGATAAGCATACTGATGATGTGGAGAGATTATGAGAGCAGAGAGAGCTTTGAGAATTGCTGACAGCAACGGTACTAGGGCGAAAAATAGGAAAAACGCATGTAATTAAAAACATTAGCGAATGAGGTTTCGCTCTTTAGTATGTAGGTACTAGATGGCGCGCTCGTCAATCAGTACCATTATCATCGGTTTAATTCAACACTAATCAAGTATACAATGCCTTGATCCGTATCTCAATTATACTGTACATTACGTAATTACAAAAACCTTGACCTTTGCGTGTAAAATCTAACATTACAACAGTATTTTACACCATAAATCCACCTGTACCCTTTAACCATCGTAATTGATGAAAAGTGTAATGAGAATACAGGCCGTGTATTCAATTTCCCGACCTTTTCTGCTATAAATTATAAATAACGAAAAAAGTTGTACAGTGCCTAACCGTAAATTTCGCTGCATGAGTTTGGGAGTAAATTTTAATCGCTCAAATGAATTTACGAGGTCCACCGGTATCGATTTGTTTTCTAGTAACTCGAGTAACTTTTGTGTTGAAAAGTCGTTGAATCCAGGGATATTTTTACCAAAATGCTCGCATTGGATCTGATCGTAGGGCATTTTATCACAGTCCCAGAAATCTTTGCAATATTTTAAGTAGGTAGTGCGGGTAATATCGCGCATCACTTTTTTGAAAAATCGAATCGTAAAATTACTGCCACTACTTCAGTCTTGCCACGTTAAATGACGTGTTTGAAACAGACCTAATTGTATAAGAAAAAAAAACTAACGGAATGGTATTTTTAACCATCGATATTGATTTTGCTTTTAATTCTGAGAAAGAAAAATAATTTTGTTGCAAAATTGAAAAAAAAATGGACAACAACTTATTAAACGGTATGGCTTTCAGGCACAGCTTGCTAGGATTTACTTAAAACATACTTACATGCTTGTATTTTCAAATGTGGTTGACAGAGCAAACCTAACTTTCTAATACATAACCATGACTTTTTTCTGCAGCCAAATTTAAAGTAATTTTCAGGTTTTTAGCTTGGTGTAACTAGTAACAGGTTGCCAGCCAGTCATCTAAAATGTAGTCAGGGAAATTGGATGTTTAGCAGGTTGAGATACTTCTAAAATTGACCTGAATACTGTTTCCAGCCAGTTGCATGACATAAATCTATATCTATACTAATATTATAAAGAGGAAAGATTTGATTGTTTTTTTGTTTGTTTGTTTGTTTGCATCAAATAGGCTCCGAAACTACTGGACCGATTCGGAAAATTCTTTCACTGTTAGAAAGCTACACTATCTGCGCTGAACATAGGCTATA